>JBBCBC010000017.1:27807212-27964135 GCA_037126765.1 Stenogyne calaminthoides
TTGTAAAACTAGAACAAATGAAAGTGCGCGCTGCAGAAAAGAATGGGGTGATTTATATTTCAAGTGATGATAGTGACTGCGAGGTTGTGTTGGGAGATGAATTTAATAAAGAAGTTTTGATTAGATCCCAAAAACCCTGAGTATGACATGTTCAGGATAATCTTGATAGACTGAGTCGGGTTTCAAAGATAGATTGTTCAGAAGTTATCTCGCACCATGTATAGTCGCCAGATATAGATCAAAGTTAGATATGAAGACATCAAGACTCAAGATTAAATCAAGACATCAAGACTCAAGATGTCATCAAGACATCAAGACTCAAGAAGTTCTGTCAAGACACCGAACACTCAATGAAGTTGTCAAGACACCGAACACTCAAGAATTTTGTCAAGACATCAAGACTCAAGATGTCATCAAGACATCAAGACTCAAAGATGTCATCAAGACATTGAAGACTCAAGATGTCATCAAGACATCAAGACTCGAAGATATCAAAGACCCGTGAAGTTATCAAGACTCGAAGAATCTTGAATACTCAAGATAACACGAATGTTCAGAGGCACTGAATATAATCTATCTAAAGACTACAAAAACTGAGAAAAATGCAAATATTCAGAAAAGTAGATATTGCTCAAAACATTCATATGCAGACAAAAGGAACTAAGTCTAAGTGTTGTTTAAGGTTGTCTCATTCAAAGAGATTGACCAAAAAGAGCCGTTTTGTTTGTCTACATTCACTGAAGATAAGAACCAATCAGAGGAAGACAACATCATGCACTTTTTCGACCTTCGAAAGCGACAGGACCCTGAATCATGTCAGTAGTACTAAGTTCCAGACTGCAAAAATTGGTGATTGGCTACATGACTACATATTTCCTAAAACATGCAAGGGAGTGTTCAAACCTTAAATATAGTCCTTCATCAAACACCAGAAGAGGAAACTCATAAAGCTATCTCTTCCAACTGATAGTTTTCAAAGAGTGACCTTGGTGAAGTTGCCTATAAATACCAGTGACCCTTTACATTGAGAGGTTACGGGAAATTTTAAAGCAACTCAAGAGCTAATTCGTATTATTGCAAATTGAAGCACTCAAAAAACCCTAGAATTTCCCAAGTGTTTCACATTGGAGAGAACTCACTATTCTAAGCCTAGAGTGATAGATATATCCAAAGCTTAGAAGAGATATCCTAGCCTTTGCATTAGTTCTTATTGTAAAGGATATCTCACCCTAGTTGGAAACCAACCCAAAATCCAAACCCTTTGTTAAGGTAGTTTGTGTGTGTTTTGTTGGTGAGTTAGAGTTGTAAAGAGTTAGTAAGATACAATGAGTTAGCCAGAAAACTCTAGAGAAGAAGTTAGTAAGCTACTTGTGGTAGTCTGAACACTTATGTGTGTTTGAGTTAGTAAGCTGCAGTGAGTCGACCGTAAAAACTCAAGGTAGAAAAGTGAGTAAGCTCTGATTGAGTTAGCCGAGCTTTTTTAGGAAGTGGTTAAGGAATTTCTCTGAAGATCATAGAGAGTGGACGTAGGAGGTTGAGTCTTTGAACCACTATAATTGCTGTGTTGTTTTGCTTTCTATACTGCATTATTATCTGTTGCATGTTTTTCACTTTGAAAAGCATAGTTCATCGATATTCGGGTTGGAACCAATCATTTGAACTTGCATCAAATTGATCACAACCTTAATCCTTTGTTTTATTGAAGGGAAGATTTTCAGCAAAGCTAAAACGAGTATAAACTTAGGGCCAACCATTCTGCACACTTGAGTAGCTAGAACAGATAGTTACCAAATTGAACTAACTCTAGTGAGGGTTCTGTAAGATAATTATCTGATCCAAGCGCCTCAGGATCTCTGATAAACTCAGGCTCAGTTGGCCTAATCTGAAGCTTCAAAAAAGCATTTCGGGATCATTGTCTCGAAGAGACTTTGACTCAGGGCAATTCGTGCTTCTCAGGACAAAATCATCAGGATAACCTGACCCATCTGACCTCAGTGAAAGAAAAGTTTTAAAAATCACTGAACACGTGTATTCCCCTACCCATACACGTGTGAGACTCGTTAGCACGGGACCAACAAGTGGTATCAAAAGCGTTGGTTCATTTTGACCACTTGCTTTTTGGTACCCATAGTCTTTCTTTGAAAGACTTTGGTGGTCTCTTGAATAGATCTGTTTTGTCGATATCTTACAAGGCTCTGTCATCATGCCTTCTAAGAAACTTCCTATGTTCTCTGTTGAGAGCTATGACCTATGGAGATTGAGAATGCGAGGCTCATCGTATTCAAAACATGAAAGAATGTGGAGAGTGGTTTCGAAGGACCATTCAAATTTTATTGTGAATCCCGGAATCACCGATCATGAGAGGAGGAATGATCCCGAGATGAATTTCCAAAGTTCGATGATCAACTTACTCCTGATGAGAGAAAGTTAGTCAATCTGAACTACATTGCTAAAGATACTTTGTATAACACTATTGATGATGGTGTTATGGGGATGATTTCTCACTGTGAAACTGCAAAAGAAATATGGGACACACTTGCTGTTATGTGTCAAGACACAGATCATATTAAGGAAAACAAACTTTTTGTTACTATTGGAAAGTTTGATAGCTTTGAAATGGATGATAGTGAATCCATTGACAAACTTGAGGCCAGATTCACTAGCATCATGAATGATCTGAGTGCTCTTGGGAAAATATAACCACAGAGAGAAGTGGCACTGAAAATTCTTAGAGGATTATCTAAGAAAAGGGATATACATGTTGTGGTGATTGAAAACACCAAAAATATTGATTCATTGCCATATCAACAAGTTTTCTCTGAATTGAAAGCTTATGAGTTTGTGATTGATAAGAAAACTAAGAAATCTGACAGCAAAGATGATTCTTCATCTAGCAAGAATGTGGCTTTCAAAGCCAAAGAGAAATCATGTAAGTCTAGAGAGTCTGAGAACTCACTTGCCAAAAATCAGGATGAGCAGGAGGATAAGCTAGTACTGATGGCAAGGAGGTTTGAAAGACTCAATAGCATATATGGGAAATATAAGAAATATTACAGGAATCACAGGTACAAGAGAGACTCAGAAGCTGAGGACAGATACACTGAGAAAAGGAAGGACCAGAAAGCTGAAGGATCCTCATCCAAGAAGAAGGACTCCAAGACCAAGGAGGAAAGTGATCAGGATGATGATACCAATAGATGCTTCAACTGTCAGAAGAAAGGCCACTTTCAATATGACTGTCCTGAGCTTAGTGATAAAGAAAGAAAGGAGAGACAAGCCAAGAGAGACAGGAAGATCTCCAGCAAGAAAGCTATGATTGCAGAAGAGGAAGAACATTCTGAAGAAGGTTCCAGTTCCTCAGATGAAATTTTCTCTGATGATGTCTGTCTTATGGCTGTGGAGGAGGTAAATTCTTCTATCTCTGTTGTTGCTCCTACACAAGCACATGAGTTCTCAAGTTCAACTGTAACCAGTAACTTTGACCTGATGGATTCTTTTGAGAATCTTATGAAGGACTATTCTGTGTTATAAGAACTGCTCATAGAAACTCAAGAGCAGAATAAGGAACTGACTGCTGAGAATCTGAAGTGGAAAGACTCTAAAAATGCTGAGATCACTTCTCAATTGATGGGAACTACTGATGAACTAGATGTTCTGAAAGTACAACTCTCAGAAAAAGAGAAAGTGATAGAGATCCTGAATGGAAAATTAGAGAAATCCACTGAGGAGATTTAGCTTATCAGAACTGAGTTCAATGACCTCTTTGAGAAGCATGAGACTCTAAAGAAAAGTGAGGATAGTGCGCAGAGAAAGTTAGCTCTATTGAATTCTGCATCTAAAGTAATAGATGAAACACCTCATGTTGTTTTTGATGAATCTACTTGTGTTCAGAAGAAACAGGAACATGACTTAGGAGAACTGATCAAGAGAATCACCAGACTTAGCCTGAAAAAGAATGATAAAACATCATCTGAACCTAAAAAGAAGAAGTCAGTCACTTTCTATGAATGGAGTGAATCAGACTCAGACAAAGAAGTTCAAGATGGAAAAACTCAGGATGGTGAGACTCAGGATGAAAATTCTCCACTGAAGGAAAGCCAACACACTGAAGCTGACCAATCTAAACATACACCAGTTCAGACTTAGGTATGTAATGCTGATGAAGATGTGGTCACAGCTGAGGGAAACTCTGAATCTATCAACCAATGGGGAACAAATATTCTGACAATGTTCTGAATGGAATTTCCACTGAGGAAGATGATTCTCTTTCTCCTTTTCTGTTGTTCCCTGAATTTAATGAACTACCTGAACCTAACATTTCTGATGTTGAGGATACTACTGAAGGGGGAACATCCAGGAGAAAACGGTTGGATAGTCATCCTTCAAGTCAGATTGTGGGTGATGTATCAGATGGTGTCAAAACAAGAAGGTTCCATGGAGAAAGTGCTTTGTTCTGCTGCTTCCTATCTGAAAAAGAACCTATTTAGATTGAAGAAGCTCTACAAGATTCATTTTGGATTACTGCTATGCAAGAAGAGCTGAATCAGTTCTCAAGGAATGAAGTTTGGGAGCTAGTGGATAGACCTAAGAGGCACAATGTGATTGGAACTAAGTGGGTGTTCAAGAATAAGAGAGATGAAAACAACAACATTGTGAGAAACAAGGCAAGGCTAGTTGCACAAGGTTATTCCCAAGAAAAAGGCTTGGATTATGATGAAACCTTTGCACCTGTTGCAAGACTAGAAGCCATCAGATTGTTTCTTGCATATGTTGCCCACATGAAATTCAAAGTCTATCAGATAGATGTGAAAAGTGCATTTCTGAATGGTGTGCTTAAGGAAGAGGTTTATGTGGAACAACCTCCTGGTTTCAGACAGAATGACCAAGTTTACAGGCTCAGGAAAGCCTTGTATGGTCTTAAGCAAGCACCCCGAGCATGGTATGATACCCTTTCTCAGTTTCTTACTGACCTTGGTTTTATCAAAGGAACTGTTGATAGGACTCTGTTCAGGATAGAAGATGGGAAAGACATCTTACTTGTTCAGATTTATGTAGATGACATCATATTTGGATCTCCAAATCATCAGCTGTGTGAAAAGTTTTCTACCCTGATGAAAGGAAAGTTTGAGATGTCAATGATGGGGGAGATGAATTTCTTTCTTGGACTTCATGTGAAACAAACTAAGGAAGGAATTTTCATCAATCAAGCAAAATACACCAGAGATCTGATTGCAAAGTATGGTGTACAAAATTGCAATACAGTTAGAATTCCTATGAATATTAACTACAAGATGGATCCCGATCTCGAAGGCAAATCATTAAATCACACCGATTATAGAGGATCATTGGATCATCGCTATATATCTCATGACAAGTAGGCCCGATATAACATTTCTTTGTTGGGATATGTGCAAAATACCAAGCTAATCCTAAGGCTAGTCACATGGAGGTCGCCAAAAAAGATTCTCAAATTTCTTAAAGGCCTTTGTGAATAGAGGATATATGGTATCCGGTGATGATAACCTTGAATTAACTTGGTTATTCGGGATGTCGATTATGGAGGATGTAGAATTGACAAGAAGTCTACCACAGGAACTTGTCAATTTCTTGGAAGTAAACTGATATCATGGTTTTCAAAGAAACAAACCTCAATAGCAACCAAGATTGAAAAATTTGAATACATGGTCTGCAGGAATTTCAGTAGCATGATTCTTTGGCTCAGACAACAATTGAGGGATTATAAGATTATAGCCAATGAAGTACCTATATTTTGTGATAATAATAGTGCAATTGCTATCACACAAAATCCTGTATTGCACACCAGATGTAAGCATGTTGATATTGTTGGGATTATACTGGAAAATATGCTTTTTACTTTGTATAATCAAACTGAATTTCGGACTTATTTACTGAATTAAATTGTTTATCATCGATGTTTGTAAATATCATCGAATGTTACATATATTTCTTTGCATAAACTGTTCAATAAATAAGTCGTGTTACATTGTAGTTAATTTAGTGATACCGGATCACGAAGATTAAATTAATAAATGATCCTTGTGACCAAAAGTACACCATTCACGACCTAGATGGAAATGAACATTCCATCGTGAAAGGTTGAAGTGTAACGCTCAGATTGGCTTGTCTTGACCAAAAGATTACACTAGTGCATGTCTAGTGCACTGAAGAGGACCTACAGGAGGACAAATTCTTCAGAACTGAACTAGGAAGAATTAGACCTCAATTGGTTCATTATTTCTTAATCTTCGTCCCTTAAATAGGATCGCGTGTGGTTAGTAATTATTGCTTTGACTTATTACGGGTAGAGAATCAACGAGATTCAATACTTTATATCTTGTGCAATATTATTGGTCACATGTGTTGCTAAGATTTAATACGGAGAATCGTGTGCAAGTACGCTTGTTCGATTTGCCCCCTTGGGAGGTTCATAAGTTTTATCATACCAAATCTTACAAGTGGAACTAGTTTCCGGTATGAATAATAATGTTGAATCGTTCCTTTACCAAGGATAAAAGATATTAATTAATGGAAAGCTATTTCAGTGGCTTGAATTAATTAATGAGCTAGATAATCTTAAACACGGGAAATAATAACCGGGAGCCATATTGACTATAATATGGGTTAAGATGGATAGTGCAATATTAATTATGTAGTGGGATTAATTAATATTTATGGGCTTGAATAATATTGTGGCTCAATATTGATAATTCAAGATCCATTGGAAGGTCCAATCTTAATTCTCCTAAAGTCCCCCCAAGTAGCCCAACATAAAGTCCAATAACTGAAAAAGGTGTTTAAAAATAAAATAAATTTTGTTGCTTATTTTTCCTCATTTTTTCAAAAATTATGAATAAAAGGGGAGAAAGATTTTCTTTGAATTTTGTTATGGAATGAAGATATGTATTCTTGGAATACAAGATTATCTCATTAAATTCAAGAAATCTCCCACTTGGTTATTCATATGGATATTTTCGAAATTTTTGAAATAAAAGGGAAAAAACGATTTTCTTGAAAAGATATTATGGAAGATATGTATTTCTTGAAATACAAGTATGTCTCATAAATTCAAGAAGATCCAAATCTTGGTTTCTTGTTCCTATTATTTTCAAAAATTCCCTTAACAAGAGGAGTTGGGATTTTTATGGAATATTTTAATTATGGAGAAAAGAATATAGGAGATATATTCAAGATTTCTTGGAGATCAAGAAAAAGATTTTCTTCCCCCTATTCCATGCCAAAAAATCGTCCAACACCCCTCTATAAATAGGGGATGAATGTTTCATTCCCAAGTACAATTCCATGTGCTGGAAAAATTAGTAAATCCACAAAGGTGGTGCAACAAATTTTTATTTTCCTTTTGTTAATTGTTCGCGAGCTTCCTTCCACCGGATTGACGAGCAAGGACTAGGGAATACTTGGGAAGGCTTTTTGGTGTGTTCTTATCGACGAGACCATTGCCACCCCAGGAGGTTAGTTCACGTAAACCCGTAGCAATTCCGCATGCGTAGGATTTATGTGAACTGTTTATATGCATGATTTGTTGTTGAATTATTATTTGAATTAATATAGGATTAGTTCATGCTAGTAATAATTGTTAGAATTAAATTTGTATTTAAATATTCATCCCGAATAGATCCAGGCAATTAATTCCCCAACAGATATCAGACATCACTTCATCAGAGATCATGTTGAGAATAAAGACATCAGAATGGAGAAAATTCATACTGATAAACAGAGAGCTGATATCTTGACTAAACCTTTGGCTGAATCAAGATTTCAGGAACTATCAGTTGAATTAGGTATGTTGGATCCAGGTGAATAAAGCAAATCTGCAAATTGAAGGTTTTCAGATGCATGAAGTTTTCTCAGGTTTTTACTGAAAAACTCAGGATAAAATTGAGAGTATTGAACACTGAGTCTTGGGAAACTCAGTTATCCTGAAGATCAGTACTCAGTATTATACTGACATTTTATCAAGGTCAAAACTCAGTAAGACTGATGGAGAAAATTAGTCTAAAGAAGTATTGAATCATGCAACACATTTATTGTCTAACTGAATCTCAGTAATCATTGGCAATAAATGACAAAACACCTGAAGAAATAATTGGGCGGGACCTTTGAAATCCACGAGGAAAGTCAATGGTCTGCAGGAACAGTAATTAAATGCAATGTTCATTAATCACCAATAGGGATAAATTGACGGCTTAGTATTTGCAAAATCGTCCTTTCATATACCTGTTTTAGTCGGTTTTTAATCTCAACCGTCGATTTCTTCATCCACGTGATTTTCCATAAATCAAAATCCCATATCCATTGAAAAAAATTTCTTTCAAAGCCCTATTCCAAAAAGCCTTCATCTTCACAAACACTCTGCTTCGAAACCCTCGATTACCCAGAAATTTTCACCTATCTCAAAACCCTTCACCAGAAATTCTCCAAAAAAATGACACTTTCTGTATACGACAAAGTCGCCATTTCCAATAAACCTTGGTACGAATTCTCTAGAAAGCTCGTCCAATGCAACTCACGAGGAGGAGGCGTTGCATATGATTCGTTTGGCAAAGCTTACATGCCTGGTCGCGAATCAACCAGAGGCCGAATATGCGAAAGAGGTAATTGAGTTTATCTCTAATATGCAGTTAGATGATGAGAATTTCATAGAATCTCAGATTACAGTCTCGCATTTGGAGCATGGTTCGAAATATGAGGATTTTGTTAGGAAATTATATATTATTCCTAAGAATCTAAATGCCATATATGAGTTAAGTGATAGAGGTGAAGACCCTACGGTATACATGATGGGTAGGGAAAAAGAATATTTGGATAAAATTACTGAGCATCCAGTAAAGTTTGAAGCTACTCTGAATTAGAGGCATTTGAAGCCTAAATATCGAGTATTGTTGGATATTGTAAGCAAATGCATCATGAGTAGATCTGGTAGTTTTGAACAGATAAGCACGCCTAAGTTAAGGCTAATGGCGGCGATCGAAGATTCACCTTCCACGGCATTCAATTGGTTGCACTATTTGATCAAGGTGGTGAGTGATCAAGCCAAACAAATTCAGAAGGTGAATGGCTCTGTAGTTATCAAAGGAAAGATTCTACATGCAACCAAGATTGCATTTATCTTAGAAACGTGCAGAGAAGAGGATGACATCTTTGCCGATTCCACTTCCTTTCCAAAGTCAAAAATCATGTTCAAACCAACAAAGAAGACTTTGAGAGGAAAGAAAGAGAAAACTCTCGAGTCTCGTGGAGGAGACTGGCCAAGAAGAAATCGATGAACAAGCTGATAAGCTAGGGGGAAAGCCCTGATGCAAATTAAAAGAGAGAAAGGAGAAACTGAAGAAGAAAGCACTGGCTCCTCAGAAGCGCAGAAGGCTTCAATCTATTGCTGAGAAGGAGGCCAGTGAAACTGAAGAAACTCAACCTGAAGGCCAGCAAGGGTTGAAATCTCCACTTCAGGTTCTTGCTCAGGTAGTGACAAATGTGCAGGAGCAAGAAACTGAGGAATATGTTTTTTCTGAGGTACTCGAAACCTCTCTGAGCTCAGATAAAATCTCCCAGGAAATCTTCAAGGAACCTCCCGATCCCCATTGAAAGAAAGACTGCTCGGACTCAGATCGGTCACCGAACCTCGGGAATTGCTGAACTTGGATGCGCTTCTGAATGAACCATTTCTAGATCCATCGGCTCTAGAACTCATACACTCTGAATCTACCGCTTTTGAAAGCCCAAGATTGAAGAAGAGAGAAGTCAAGAGACCGAATGGCGCTAAGGGGAACAGTTCATCTTAGACAGATACCTAAGTGAATGCCTATCCCGACCTTCGAGGATATGTTCTTCGTGCTCGTAACCACGATGTATATTCGAATCAAACACTCCGGAGATGTTGAACATTGCTTCATCTGAGAGGAGAAGAGTGGTTGAATCTTCGAGACAACCGCTTCGATCGAATTCTCGTGTTTTGAAAAACCAAAATTTGAGAATGAAAAGTCACGATTTTGATGAATTAGTGAAAAAAGAAGTTTAGTGAAAAGAAAGTTACTGAAGGAGTTGACGCTTCCAGCTCCCATGATCAAAATAAAGATAAGGATAAGGGAGATGATGCAGAAAAGAAATCTGAGAATGAGAAGGAACCTCAGATAGATACTGAGAAAGAGAAGGAAACCGAGAGTCAGATGGGGACAGATACTGATGCTGAACCAACTGATATCAGACAACCTCAGACTGAAGTTAGCATTCTTCAAGTACCTTTTGGCACTGTTATACATTATGAAATTCATTGAAGTACCTAGCTTTAAATATGATGTTTATGATATGCAGACTGAGGCTCAGTTGGAGCACCCAGCTCAGTTGGAAAATATTGTACAAACTTCAGTGGTTGATTTCACACCAATCCTGGATGAGTTAAAGAAGATAGAGCCAAGGATGGAAGAGATACTGGCAGGTCAATCTCAAAAGCTTGAGAATCTAAGCTCTTCATCAAGAATGCTGCAAACAATTCTCACAGACAAGATGACTCAGATGGAGTTAGTTCTGGCTGCTCAAAATCAGAAAATGGAGAACCTGAGTTCATCATCTGATACGCTTCAAACAACTCTATCAAGTAAATTAGCTACATTAGATGGAAAGATTGATGGAGTACATACAGAGCTTAATGCCAACATGAAGTAGATGTATCAAGAAAGAACTGTCTATCTTGAAGCCAAGCTGATTGAGAAGAATGATCTGATGATCAAAACAGCTGTTGAGGAAATGGGCTCTCTGCTCATGACCAAGATGACAGAGATGATGCATGATGTCTTCTCAAAACAGTTTGCTCCTCTTTCGGATGAGTTCTCAATGGCCAAGAATTACATGATAAGGCTAGAAGATGAGCATAATCAACAAGGTGAGAAAGTCGCAAAGATGAGTAAGGAGAAATACTATATGGATACTGGACTGACTTAACTACTCCCAAGGTATGGTGCCAAAAAGGGGGAAAGGCCTGGTGGCAAATTAAGTGAGTTGTTGGCACAAACCTTGGAGAGAAAGGCTCAAAAAGAAGCTGAAGGAAAGAAAATTATTGATGCCTTAAGAGAAATTGAAGCCACTGAGAAACTAAAGTTCAAAGAAGCTGAGAAACCCATCTTCACTCAAACATCCGAGCAAACCGATTCAGAAGTAATTTCGAGAAATTGAGTGATAGAAGGATGGTTGGAACAAGCAAAAGGCGAAGAAGAACAAGCTGCGGACGAAAAGAGAAAGCGATTTGCCTTTGTTGAAATCGAAAAGAAGAAAAGAGCAAAGGTAACTAAACCTACTCGAGGAAGCCGATTATGGATTTTGAAGAATCGGATGAAGGACGTAAAAGGAAACGAAGCTCAACCAGAGACTTTTGATACCAAGAAGACTCAAGGCCCCGCAGATTGAAAAGGAGAAAAGAACTGCCGCTTCAAGATGATCTGGTGCTCCTCCGATCGTAAAGAAGAAAGAAGCGAGTAATGTAAAAAGAAGAGGTGGATTCAAAAAGTTTCTTAGCAAAAGGAGAGGTGAGAAAAAGACTCGAAGTGGGCGACATTGACAAGTGGATGCCTATCTGGTTCAATGATGCATGGGAAGAGATCAAGAGAACCTTCCGGTTCTATTATGAGATTCTCGAGAGAATGGAGGGGGAGCTTTTCGAATAAGAATGAAGCCTTTATTGAGTACTTATTGACATTCTATCTAAGTACCGCAAAGTTGGATCAACTTGGCGCAGATGAAGGAAAACACTCAGATAGTAGCTCTGGTCCATACATGTACCCGGCTCCTAGGTTTGAGAATGGCTATGAAAATGAGGGCGATCATTTCTCAGAAATAGCCAAAGATGCCATCCAAACTAGGCCTAACAGGAAACAACCCTGAAATCATCAAGGCAAGAGATGAACTGAAGAAGAGATACTACAGGATGTTCAACCTGGAAGTGCCAGAGGATGAAGTGGAAGAAGACTGAAGACTTTGTACTTACATTTTTTTTTTATCATTGTAATCTGAACTCTTATCCTACATCAATGAAAATTTTATCTTTATGCTCAAAGATAATATCTCATTATCTTTTTACATGTCTTGATATGCCAGATTGTTAAAGAACTTGATTGGAGAAATACCATTTTTTTTGTAATAGATAAACTGAAACCTGAGGATAGGTTAGGTTTTCTTAAAATGTAACAAGATGATTTTGGCATCATCATAAAGGGGGAAATTGTTGGGAGATGAATTTAATAAAGAAGTTTTGATTAGATCCCAAAAACCCTGAGTATGACATGTTCAGGATAATCTTGATAGATCGAGTCGTTTCAAAGATAGATTGTTCGGGGAAGTTATCTCGCACCATGTATAGTCGCCAGATATAGATCGGGTTTAGATGTCAAGACATCAAGACTCGATAAAGTAATCAAGACATCAAGACTCGATGAAGTTCTTTCAAGACATCAAGACTCGAAGAAGTTCTTTCAAGACATCAAGACTCGATGAAGTTCTTCAAGACATCAAGACTCGATTCACATCAAGACATCAAGACTCGGTATGTCATCAAGACATCAAGACTCAAGATGTCATCAAGACATTGAAGACTCAAGATGTCATCAAGACATCAAGACTCGTAAGATATCAAGACCCAATAGTTATCAAGACTCAAGAAGATATCGAATACTCAAGATAACCTCGAATGTTCAGAGGCAATCGAATATAATCTATCTAAAGACTACAAAAAAACCGAGAAAAACGCAAATATTGAAAAAGTAGATATTGCCAAAAACATTCATATGCGCATAAAAGGAACTAAGTCTAAGTGTTGTTTAAGGTTGTCTCATTCGAGAGAGATTGACCAAAAAGAGCCGCTTTTATTTGTCTACATTCATCAAAAACAAGAACCAATCGGAGGAAGACAACATTGTACTTTCATCGACATCGAAAGCGGCGGGACCCTGAATCATGTTGTTACTAAGTTCCGCATCGCAAAAAATTGGTGATTGGCTACATGACTGCATATTTCCTAAAACATGCAAGGGAGTGTTCAAACCTTAAATATAGTCGTTCATCAAACACCGGAAGAGGAAACTCATAAAGCTATCTCTTCTAACGGATAGTTTTCAAAGAGTGACCTTAGTGAAGTTGCCTATAAATACCAGTGACCCTTTACATTGAGAGGTTACGGGAAATTTCAAAGCAACTCAAGAGCTCATTCGTATTATTGCAAATTGAAGCACTCGAAAAACCCTAGAATTTCCCAAGTGTTTCACATTGGAGAGAGCTCACCATTCTAAGCCTAGAGTGATAGATATCCAAAGCTTAGAAGAGATATCCTAGCCTTTGCATTAGTTCTTATTGTAAAGGATATCTCACCCTAGTTGGAAACCAACCCAAAACCCAAATCCTTTGTTAAGGTAGTTTGTGTGTGTTTTGTTGGTGAGTTAGAGTTGTAAAGAGTTAGTAAGCTACAGTGAGTTAGCCAGAAACTTTAGGGAAGAAGTTAGTAAGCTACTTGTGGTAGTTTGAACACTTGTGTGTGTTTGAGTTAGTAAATTGCAGTGAGTCAGCCAGAAAACTCAAGGTAGAAAAGTGAGTAAGCTACAATGAGTTAGCCAGAAAGCTTTAGGAAGTGGTTAAGGAATTTCTCTGAAGATCAGAGAGAGTGGACGTAGGATCTTGAGTCTCTGAACCACTATAATTGTTGTGTTGTTTTGCTTTCTGTACTACATTATTATCTGTTGCATGTTTTTCACTGAAAGCATAGTTCACTGATATTCAGTTGGAACCAATCCACTGAACTTGCATCAAATTGATCACAACCTTAATCACTGTTTTATTGAAGGGAAGATTTTCAGCAAAGCTAAAACGAGTATAAACTTAGGGCCAACCATTCCGCACACTTGAGTAGCTAGAACAGATAGTTACCAAACTGAACTAACTCTACTGAGGGTTCAGTAAGATAATTATCTGATTCAAGTGCCTCAGGATCTCTGATAAACTCAGGCTCAGTTGGACTAATCTGAAGCTTCTGAAAGCAGCTCAGGATCATTGTCTCAGTAGACTTTGACTCAGGGCAATTCGTGCTTCTCAGGGCAAAATCATCATGATAACCTGACCCATCTGACCTCAGTGAAAGAAAAGTTTTAAAAATCACTGAACACGTGTATTCTCCCCCCCATACACTTGTGAGACTCGTTAGCACCGGGACCAA
The DNA here is from genome assembly GCA_037126765.1 of Stenogyne calaminthoides. NCBI lineage: Eukaryota > Viridiplantae > Streptophyta > Magnoliopsida > Lamiales > Lamiaceae > Stenogyne > Stenogyne calaminthoides. The sequence continues at coordinate 27,821,440 of JBBCBC010000017.1, forward strand.
CAGGTTGTATCGCCCATGTGTCCACATGACGATGGTCTTGAGGTGATGAAACCATTTTGTCTACACGATAGTGATACTAATGATGCCGATGATAATGAAAATGTCACCTCCCCACGACACTCTCCTCGTACACCAACAAATATGAAAAAATGATTTTTTTTTTAATTAAACCCAGTCTAGGAAGGTGCAGGAGCTCTTCAGACTCTTGTAGCCCAGTTGGTTGGCGCAAATTATTTGAAAAATTGTTTTTTTGTGTGGAATTTGTTTTCTTTTCGTACGATGTTTGAATTCAAATTCTGTTATACAGGTCTTTTCTGTCGTTTAAGTTTTCTATTTTATTGTTTCAAAATAATTTATTCTATTTCAATATTTGTTCCTGCATTGCTTGGGAAGCACCCAATTTCAGTTGATAAGTTTTTTTAAAATTTCAATGAACTATAAGAAACGGGCAAGCAAAACATTACGGTAAGCTTTCCCCTAGCGACAATCTGGATAATATTTATGGTATTCCTCAACTATCTTCATTAGATAATCCTTCTAGTTTGTTGAAGCAAACAAAGATATGATTTCCTTCCTAACTTTTCATTCTCACGGGTTTAATGTTCATTTTACTGGATACACTATAACGTTGAGCATCTTCTAAACTATAAGTCTGCTGTTATGTGCTTGGGTACATTATTTATTTCTTATTGCATACTCAAAATGTTTAGTTGCCTTATTTTTCCTTCTAAACCCAACACTCTGGTTCTCCTTATGCTAAAAATTATTGTGGAAAAGTAGCATCTCAAGTAAGATTGTTTTCACCAGGTTGCTTCTAATATACCAACAAGGATGAGATTTGCGCATACTGCAACACATTGGCAGATATATTCTCTGCCTAGTATACGAGCTCAGGTCCAGGTAAAAGAACAACTGACTAAAAAATAAATTATGACAAGATCTTCATTCCTCTCATCAAACAACAACACCTTTTGAAAATGACAAATACTGATAATGAAAATGATAAATATTGACTCAATAATATTAAATAAGCATCATATATCTGATAACAATGAGTGAATCAAAGTAATAACTGGAAAATCAAGTGACGATCATATAATAAGATGATGTACATACTGCCTTTAAGAGCACATGGATGAGTCTCTAGTTTCAATAATCAAAACATAGAAATTAAAGCTATGAGAGTCTATTAAGCAACAGGAAAGAGCATCAAATTATCAAGGCATCAAATTTTGCAGCCAAGTAGAATATTGTTCTAGTTCAATTTCGATCAATGAGTTAAATTACCTTTTGGATAACACGGCAACCAATGGAAGAAAGAAAATCGAACACTTGACAAATTCGAGAAAGTTAATGTCACACTTTAGTAATTTGACCATAACTTTTCACTCAAAATTCCAAATTGCTCCATTCAAAATTCCTTAGAAACTAGACTGTAACACCCCATTTTTAGAAAACTTACATTTCATGTTTTAAGCAGTTTAATTATTTATTCAAGTATTAAAGTTGTAAATTATTTCGAGTGTTTGTAAGCTTAAGATTTATGAATTTTAAGAGCTAATGTTTTCAACATATTTTTTTTAAAGAGCGTTTGCAGGGTAGCCTACTGAGGAGACCGAGCTTGGTTTCGACTCACTTGACACAAGAAATTAACGAAAAGAGATAAGTAATTTCTGGAATAAAAATTAAGATAGAATTGAATAATAATTATAATAGAATTAATATTAATGAAATTTATAGTAATTAATTATAAAATATTTTATATCAAGAAATATTCTGCATTGATTATTTAGTTACAGAAATTCCTATAATTATGGGATTTAATTAGATTATTTTCATATCTTGATAATTATTGTATCTTTATGCAAATATATGTGTGTATCCTCTATATAAAATATTAATTAATTAAATCAAGAATACTATATAATTAAAAAAAAAACTCACGCTTAATAAAAAAAGAAAACTCACGCCTTTCTGCTCATTTTGTATCTCTCTCTTTCACCTTCAGCGTCTTCTCTCCCTCTCTCTCTATTATTTCTCTCTAAAATTCCCCTTAAACCACAATCAATCTCTGAAATTTTTCATAAGATTTTGAAGATTCAAGAGACTTTCAAGGATACAGAAGAACAAGCATTCTCTTTCAACCCTTTTCTCCAAACTGGTTTCAATGGAAATCTTCCTTTTTTCTAACAATGTATTATAGCTTTTCCCCAATTTCTTTCCTATGATTTTTTTTAGGATGATGTTTAATAATTTGAGTTTTAAACCTAGAAACGTTATTTTGATATAGGGTTGAGAAATTTGAATGAATTTTATATTTTGGCCTATGGATTTGTCAAATAGGTGATTATTTGGTGTTAATTAATGGGTTGCATATTGATTTCATGATTGCATGTCAATTTTGATGGTGATTTGATGTTTAGATTGAGTTGGGTGCCCCAACTAGACTACTCATATGTATTAATTTTGATATTTGAATCTGCTATGATATTGCATGTTAATTTCGAGAATTGTTATGACCTTTTTTGAGAGAATTTGATAAAACTCTTTTGTCACATTGAAATTCTGTAAGTCTAGGGTGTGTGGTAAAAATTTCAGAATTGTTGGAGTTGTTTTCAATTTTATATGAATTTTCTATTAAACTGTTGTACAGCAGAAAAACGGCCTTGTTTTTGTCAAAGATTGTAGAATTTACTGGGTGCAGATAGTTTCGTCTTTGAAACTGATTTTTGACGATGTTATTCTGTAGAAACTTAGATTTCATATGAATTTTATTTGGGTAAATTTGGAGTTATATTATATTTTTAATGAATTTTCTAACAAACAGTGTCTTTCACAGTGAAAACGAGCAGTTTTAAAGCTCTAGAACAATGTACAATTAAATAGAAAATTCAAAGATTTAAATTGTGATCATTTTACTGGTATTACTACTGACTCTTAAGGTTACAAAGGATTTTGTCTTACATTTTTATGAGAAATACACAAATTCTACCAAATTTTAGAAAATGGCTTGACGTAGGACTATTCGTAACCTGTTTTTTCAGTCCATTTGTAAAAATCACAAGAAAAAATTTAAATGCAATTTTGAATTGAAATTTTTATGATATGAATATATATATGTTATTAACCTACTGTATAAATCTCATAATATTCTGATGTTTTTATATTTGGCTATAAATTATCTACTACAAAGTTTATTTTAGGGAAGTTTGACATATAGAAATAAGTTGGTAGATTGTTTTATTCAATCACCAAGTTAACTAAAAAATATAAGCACTCAAGAATGAACAAACTGAACTTTTTAATGAGCATGTTAAAACACTTTTATGATTCGTTTTAGATGTGTGAAAATATATTTAGATGTTATGACTCAACATGCCTTTCCATGTGAATTTGTCTAGTTTCTTCAACTCGATTTTCCTTGAAGTATAACTAAGCTAGTAGAAATATTTATACCCTTATGAATAACACGTAGGAATAAGGTACATATGTGTTAATTAGATTACATGAGATAGTGAAAATAATACGTGTGCATTGAAACTTTTAAAGATTTAAAAGACTAAAAGATATATGAATGTGTATAGTGCAGTATGAGACAGCCGGACGTTGAGGAAGCTATCCCGCTACATCCAACGTCAAGAAAGTGGGTAACATTTAATTACTTTTGCATTAGTTGGATTAATTTGTCTGTTGATATGAGCAGGCAGGTCTACGGACAATGCTCTGTGTGAAATGAGTAAGCTGATCTGTGTGTGAAATAAGGCAAGCCTACGGGCTATGCTAAGCTGTATGGAATAAGTAAGCAGATCTGTGTGAGATGAAGTTGAGTCAGGTCTACGGATCTTGACGTGTACTCGTATTACGTGCTAATTAGTATTTTTAATGTGATTGTACTTAAAATGTTATCCCACTGGGCTTCCCCTCCGGGGGAAGGCTCATGATGCTACTTTAACTTTTTCAGGTTCTGTTGACGACAAAGCGGATGCGTGACTGACTGGGGAGATTCCGTTAAACCTGTTTAATGTGTTTTAAAACTTATGTAAGAAGTGGATTAAGTATTTGTTGGTCCCGGTGCAACCGAGTCTTACACGTGTATGGGGGGGGAATACACGTGTTCAGTGTTTTTAAAACTTTTTCTTACTGAGGTCAGCTTGGGTCAGATAATCCTGAAGATTAGGTTCTGAGAAGCACAGATCGCTCTGAGTCAAAGTCTACTGAGACAGTGATCCTGAGCTGCTTTCAGATACCTCAGATAATCCCAACTGAGTCCTGAGTGTCAGAGATCCTGAGTTGCTTGGATCAGATAACTAACTTACTGAATCCTCAGAAGAGAGTTCAGTTTGGTAACTATCTGTTCTAGCTACTCAGTCGTTCGGAATGGTTGGCCCTTTAGTTTATACTCGTTTTAAGCTTTGCTGAAAACCTTCCCTTTATGAATTAGTGATTAGGCTGTGATTCAATTTTCATGCAACTTCAGTGGATTGATTCCAACTGAATATCAGTGAAAAGTATGCTTTCAAAATCAAGTCAATGCAACAATTAAGCACAGATAAGAAAAGCAATAAAGAACACAACAATTATAGTGGTTCAGAGACTCAAGCTCCTACGTCCACTCTCTCTGATCCTCAGAGAAATTCACTAAACACTTCTGAGCTTTCTGACTACCTCGCGTAGTTTACTTACTCAACTCGGCCCTGAGTTTTCTGACTACTCCACGTAGTTTACTTACTCAACCCGACCTTGAGCTTTCTGACTACCTCTGTAGTTTACTTACTCAAACACAAACAAGCTTTCAGACTACCCCTGTAGCTTACTAACTTCTCCTCTAGAGTTTTCTGACTACTCCGCGTAGTTTACAAACTCTTTACAACTCTTCTCACCAACAAACACACTCCAACTACCTTCTCAAGGGTTTGGGGTTTCTCGGTTGGTTTCCAACTAGGATGAGATATCCTTTACAATGAAGCACAATGCAAAGGGTTAGGATATCTCGACTAAGCTTTGGATAATTCTTATCAAGCTAGGCTTAGTATAGTGAGCTCTCTTCAATATAGAAAAATTCTAAGTTTTTTGAGTGCTTTAACTTTTGCAAGAATAAGTTTGAGCTCTTGAGTTGCGTATAAATTTCCCGTAACCTTACAATGTAGAGGGTCACCAGTATTTATAGGCATACACCAAGGTCACTCTTGAAAACTATCCGTTGGAGAGACAGCTTCGTGAGTTTCCTCTTATGGTGTGTGAGGAACGGCTATATTTAGGGTTTGAAACTCCCTAACACGTTTTAGGCAATAGCCTTTCATGTAGCCGGTCTTCACTTTTTGCAGTCTGGAACTTTTGTACATCTGACATCTTTTTCAGTGACCTGTCACTGTCAATGTCAGTATGGTACATTGTCGTCTTTCTCTTTTTGACTTTTGTCTCCAGTTAAAGGTAGACACCTTCAACGGCTCTTTTGGTTACAACTCTGAGTTTGATATAACCTTAACAACACTTCTGACTTAGTTCCTTTTGTCTGCATTTGAATGTCTTGGCAAATATCTATTTTCTAAGGAATCGCGATCTTCTCAGTATTGCATCCTTCAGATAGATATATTCAGTGCCTTGGAACATTCAAGTTCATACTGAGCATTCAGTATATTACTGAGTCTTCAGTAATTACTGTGCCTTCAGTATTCTTTATCTTCAGTCTTCAGTCTTCAGTCTTGCGTCTTCAGAGTCTTCTGAGTCTTCAGGGTCTTCTGAGTCTTCAGAGTCTTCTGAGACATACTGACTAATACACTGAATCTTCATGCTGAGCCTTCAGTTCTCAGTTTCTTACTGAATCTTCAGAACCTTCAGTTTCATACTGAAACTTCAGTTTCTTCATAAACATACTGAGTTCTTCAGAGTCTTCAGAATCTATCCTGAACTATATCTGCTGACTATACATTTTGCAGATAACATCCCGAATACTCTAAAACTGAATCCTGACTCAACTATCAAGATCATTCTGAACATGTCATACTCAGGGATTTTGGGATCTAATCAAAATCATATATCTTTATTAAATTCATCTCCCAACAATTTCCCCATTTTTGATGATGCCAAAACCTATCTTGTTACAAACATATAACCTATACTCAGGTTTCAGTTTATCCTATTACAAGATTGGTTGTCTCCCAACAATTTCTTAAAACAGAGAAACTCCTAACAGTTTAAATCATTCAGCAATTTCTTCAGTAATGAATCTCTTTAAGTAGTTCATTACTGAATACTTAAACAATTTCCCATATTCAGACAATTTCTCCCTTATCAACATACAATCAGTTCAGAGACATTCATTCAGGCATATCAAAATAAAAGACATGTAAATAAGATAATGAGATATTATCTTTTGAGCATAATGATAAATCTTCATTGATGATTGGTATCCCATTACAGATTACAATGAGTTTATCAACAAAATCAAAAAGACAAAATTTAAAGATTACAGAATCTTCTGAGTCTTCAGTCTTCAGTCTTCAGATTTGGCTCTTCAGTCTTCTGCTCTTCAGTTTGCTTCATTCTCAACTTCATCAGCGGGCACCTCCAGGTCGAACATTCCAAAAAATCTCTTCTTCAGCTCATTTCTTTCCTTGATGGTGTCCGGACTGTTTCCTGTTAAACCCAACTGACCAGCATACTGAGCAATCTCTTGAGTAATAGCCTTCTCATTTACCAAGCCATTACCAAGTCTTGGTGGAAGATAGGAATATGGACCAGGGGCTACTATCTGTACCTCTCCTTCATCCGCAAGGTTAATCCAGCTCTGTAGATACTTTGAATAGAAGGTTAGGAGATATTCAATGAATGCTTCATTCTGATATGAGCTTTCCCCTCTCCATTCCCTGAGAACATCATAATTGAACCAGAAGGTTCTCTTGACTTCTTCCCACATATCGTTGAGTTTGATAGGCATCCATTTATCAACCTGGGGCCACTTCAGTGCTTTTGATGTCCCTTTCCTCTTGCTCGCAAAATTCCTGAATTCACTCCTTCGCTTCTGCTCTTCGTCTATCTTCTTTCTGATCACAGACGCTCCTGAGACCAAAGCAGCAGCTTTCTTAGCTTGTTCTATTTGGAGTGTCTTCAGAGCATCTCTCGTGTTGATGACTTTCTTCTGAGGTTGAGACTCAGATTCTTCTACATCTACATCATCCAAAATCAGTTTTCTCTGGATTGGCTTAGAAGTCTTCGCACGCTTGCTTACAGGTTGAACAACGCCCAAGACTTTCCTCTTCATAGGCAAATCAGCAGCAGCTTGGCTTGTTCCAACCTTTGCTCTAGCACTCAGTTTCTCTCTAGCAACATCAAGCATAGTTTGCTCAGAAACTCGAGTGTAGATAGGCTTCTCCACCTGAGCGAATTTCAACTTCTCAGTAGCTTCGACTTCTCTTAAGGCTTTGGCTAGATTATACATTTCAGCATCTTTTTGAGCCTTCTTCTCCAAAGTACGAGCCATGAACTTCCTGAGGTCTTGGCACCGTAATTTGGAAGAAGTCTGGAGAGTGCTGTGTCCATGTGATATTGTTCTTTGCTCACACAGCGAACCTCTCCTGCTATCTGATCTTCTTCGTCTTCCAGCCTCCTTAGATGGTTCTTGGCCAAAGAAAATTCTTCAGATAAATGGGCAAACTGGCCAGAGAGTGCTTCCTTGAACATCTCTGTCATCTTGGTCATGAGCATTGAGCTCATTTCCTCAACAATAGATTTTATCATCACTTCATTCCTCTCTGCCAATTTCACCTCTAGAAATGCAGTTGACTCCTAATGCTTTCATTTCATTTCAAAGATCGAGCTCATCCTTGACTCCTCGGCTTTTCATTCAAACTTATCTTCCATGGAGGTCATCTGTGAGGTCAGAGTGTTTTGGATTAGCATCAGCTCTGAAGAGTGACTAAGACCTTCCATCTTCTGAGCTTGATTGGTCAATGTTTCTTCCATCTGAGCAATCTTGATCATCATTGGCTCAACCTTCTCAAGTTTCTCCATCAAGGGAGTGAGATCAATCTCGGGAACCTTACGCACCTTCGTGTTGTTTGATCATCCCGAGCTTGACCGTCCCCCGAGCTCCGGTCTCCAATCGAGCCTCGATCATTTTATCGACAATTCAGAATTAAAGATAGAACTTTCGATCACTTTGGCATAATTGTTAATAGTGCCAAAAAGGTACCAAGAGTGCTACCGATCCGAGGTTGACCAATTTCGGGTTGATCGAATGAAGTCTCCTTTTCCATCGAGATCGATCCTCAAGATCTCCCCTGTTGGTCCCCATCTCCATCTTGAGATTTGTCTCCGCCGCTTGGGGCACCAACTTCAAGAGCTTTTTCTCGGCCTAACTTCCTCTCGAACCAAATTTCATCAAAATCGGAGTTTTTCATCCCGAAGTTTTATCCTTCAACCTCCCCGAGAAGTCGGTCGGAAAGTTGTCTCCTCATTCCACCGCCTCCCCTCTAAAAGCAAAGAATATCAAGCATCTGGGAAGAGTCTAATTGATGATGAACACAGCTTGTCCTTAATCAAGAAAACATCTTGCGGATCGAGGGTATGAAGCCGAGCTCGGGATAGCGGTCAAGAATGAACTATTCCCCCTTGCTCCTCCACTCGCCTTCTTCAAATTTTGCCCTTCTTCCATCTCGGGGGCTCTCTGGTTCGGGTTGGAGCTTCTCACGAGGATCAAGAAGTAGATCACTCAGAGCTCATCAAAAATATTACGCTCCCGAAGTCTCAAAGACCTCCGAAGGTTGTGCATCAGTCCTCGTTTTACATCCGAGTGGGGTTACGAGGCTGGTGGCATATCCTCGATTGACTTCCGAGTTGGCTCTTCTATTTGTCCGAGTAAGCACTTTTTCAAGAGGGAATCTCGAGGCTGAGTTCCTTTGAAAATTTCCTGAGAAATTTTGTCTGAACTTAGAGATGTCTCAAGCACCTCAGAGAAGACCTGCTCCTCAGTCTGTTCTTGTGCCTTTGAGATAACCTGAGCCAAAACTTGCAATAGCGAACTCTGGGCGGTTTGGCCCTCAGGTTGAATCTCCTCGAGAATCCTTTGTCATCTTCATCGGTGAGAACCACCAATCTTTCCGCGCTTAGGGGCAAGGTTCTTCGCTTCATTATTCTTGCACCTGCTCCATCTTTGCCTCCAACAAAACCTTCCCCCCGGTTTGTTGAGTCTCTTTTCGGCCCATAGAATTGGTGATTCTACCTTCTTTTTCTCTCTTTCGACGATGGCTCGCTTTTTTGCAAAGAATGGGCTTAAAGAGAATTTTGGACTTAGGGAATGAGGTCGAATTGGCGAAGATATCCTCCTCCTCTCTGGCACATCTCCAAAATATAAGCAATTTTGGTGGCATGGTGGATCTTGCCTTTTATTGAGATGGCCCGTCAACCTTCTTCAAAACTTTGGTCTGCTTTCACTCACCGTCAATCAAAAATTTCAGCCGGTTGAAGTCGGTGGTGGGTGAGGCCTCGATTTCCGCCATCGACCGAGCTTCGGCACTCGATCTACTCAAAACTCCCCAAGAAGACTCATGATGCTCTTGCTCACAATATCCATCAACACACGATATTGTGGCTTCAAGTGCCTTTTATGCAATGTCGCCTCAAATTTAACAGATTCTCAAAGAATCCTATCTAAGTACTCTGCTCTCTACCCGACATATACATTGCGGGATCCTCTACTCTATCACGAGCTCAAAAACATCATTGATTTTTCGAACTATATCGATCCCTCTCAAAATCGATGTATTTGGACGACTGCTCTAAATGTTATCTGATTATCTATCTTAGAATGCATCTGATCCTCTTCATCTATCTTCAAGTTATAGATGAATTGATTACCTCTTTCGCAAACTCGGTCCGGGTTAAACATGCGACTAGATGGGGTGAGTTTAGCGATCGAATCATGTGCGAGCCTCCTCTTCGGCTTTGAGTTGGTTGTGCTTTTGAGTGAGACAACGAACTCGTACCACGGCTTGTTGGTTTTGGCTAATCTCTAACAAGGTTGGGGCCATTTTAGAGATTGATTGGAGAAATGAAGATTTTAGGGTTTGGAATTTTCGGGCAAAGGGGATTTATTTGCAGAGGATTTGGGAACAAAGGGTTTGATAAAATTCTGGCTTGAATGGCTTATTGGGGTATATATAGCTTCGAAATCATGGGGAATCACGTTGGTTAGGTGAAAAACAACGGTTGAGATTAATCTCCGATTAATCGGTATATCTGAACCCCGACGATCTCGAAAAAGTAAGCCGCCAAAACATCCTCATTGGTCATTAATGTAACAGAGCATTAAATGACTGTTGACCTTCTTCGGAATTTAAAACGATCCCGCCCAAAAATATTCCTCGGTGTTTTGTATTTATTGCGAATGATTTATGGAGTTTTACTTAAGCAATAAATGAGTCGCATGAGTCATTACTTCTTCAGACTAATTTCCCTCTATCAGTCTTACTGAGTACTGACCTTGATAAAATGTCAAGATAATACTGATCTTGAATAGGTTCAAGAAGCTCTTCGAAGTCTTGACCTTGAAGAACTGAGTTTTCGAGACTCGATTCAAGATTTCCATTTTATCCCGAGCTTCTCAAGAGAATTTCGAGAAAACTTCATGCATCCGAAAATCTTCAACTTTTGATTTTACTCTATACACTGGTTCTAACATCCCTAATTCAATCGAAAGTTCACGAAATCTTGATTTCGCCAAAGGTTTAGTCAAGATATCGCCTCTTTGCTTATCAAGATGAATTTTCTCCATCCTTATGTCCTTTTTCTCGACATGATCTCTGATAAAGTGATGTCTGATATCCACATGCTTGCATCTGGTGTGCAATACCGGATTTTGTGAAATAGCAATGGCACTATTATTGTCACAAAATATTGGTACTTCATTGGCTACAACTTTATAATCCCTTAATTGTTGTCTGAGCTAAAGAATCGAGCACGCAGACTTCCCGCAGACCATGTATTCAAATGATGAGTACTTGTTGTTGCTACTGAGGTCTGTTTCTTCAAAAACCAAGATATCAGCTTACTTCCTAGAAATTGACAAGTTCCTGAAGTGGACTTCCTGTCAATTCTGAACCTCCATAATCAAGAGATCGAGTAACCGTTAATTCAAGGTTATCATCAGTTGGATACCATAATCCTCTATTCACTGTGCCTTTAAGATACTTCAGTATCTTTTTGGCAGCCTCCATGTGACTAGCCTTAGGATTAGCTTGGTATCTTGCACATATCCCAAAAGCAAATGTTATATCAGGCCTACTTGCTGTAAGATAGAGCAATGATCCAATGATTCCTCTATAATCAGGATGGCTTACTGATTTGCCTTTAGAATCAGGATCCATCTTGTAGTTAGTATTCATGGGAATCCTAATCGCATTGCAATCTCAGACACCATATTTGGCAATTAGATCTCGGTGTATTTTGCCTGGTTGATGAATATTCCTTCCTTTGATTGTTTCACTTGAAGACCTAGAAAGAAATTCATCTCTCCCATCATTGACATCTCAAACTTGCCTTTCATCAGTGTTGAAAACTTTTCACACAGCTGATGGTTTGGAGATCCAAAAATGATGTCATCAACATATATCTGAACTAGTAAGATATCTTCCCCATCCTCTATCCCCGAACGAGTTCTATCAACAGTTCCTTTGACAAAACCATGGTCAAGAAGAAACCGAGAAAGAGTATCATACCATGCTCGGGTGCTTGTTTGAGACCATACAAAGCTTTTCCGAACTCGTAAACTTGGTCATTCTGTTTTGAAACCAGGAGGTTGTTCCACATAAACCTCTTCTTTAAGCACACCGCTCAGAAATGCACTTTTCACATCCATTTGATAGATCGTGAACTTCATGTGGGCAAAAGATATGCAAGAAACAATCTGATGGCTTCTAGTCTTGCAACAGTGCAAAGGTTTCATCATAATCCAAGCCTTCTTCTTGAGAATAACCTTGTGCAACTAAATTTTACCTTGTTTCTTACAATGTTGTTGTTTTCATCTCTTTTATTCTTGAAAACCCACTTGGTTCCAATGACATTGTGCCTTTCGTGTCTATCTACTAGCTTCCATACTTCATTCCTTGAGAATTGATTATTTCATCTTGCATAGAAGAATCCAATTAGAATCTTGTAGAGCTTCACCAATCTCAAAGAGGCTCTTTCTCCGATAGAAGCAAAGCAGAATAGTGCACTCTCACCATGGAACCTTTCTTGTTTTAACACCTTCAGTTAGATCACCCACAATCTGACTTGTAGGATGACTATCTAACCTTTTCCTTCTTGATGTTCCTCCTTCAATAGTATCCTCAACATTTGAAATGTTAGGTTCAGTTAAATCAGTAAACTCAGGGAACAACAGAAAAGGAGAAAGGGAATCATCTTCCTCATGGGAAATTCTATTCAGAACATTGTCAGAGACAGTTGTTCCCCTTTGGTTGATAGATTCAGAATTTGCCTCAGCTGTGACCACATCTTCATTGGCATCACATACCGAGTCCGAACCGGTGTCTGTTCAGATTGGTCACCCTTTGGAGTGTTGGTTTTCCTAAGTCTCACCATCCTGAGTTCCATCATGAACTTCTTTATCTGAATCTGAGTCACTCCAATCATAGATAGTGACTGACTTCTTCTTTTCAGGTTCAGTGGACGATTTATCTTTCTGTTTCAGGCTTAATCTGGTGATCCTCTTAGTTAGTTCATCTGCATCATGTTCATGTTTCTTCTGAACACAAATAGATTCACCAAAAACAACATGAGGTGTTTCCTCCACAATAAGAGTCCTACTGGTTGTAAACTCGAAAGTTTTTATCGACTTGTAATATCCTAAGAATATTCCTTCATCGCCTTTTACTATCAAATGTTTTCAATCGATCTTTACCATTATTGTGTATAAAACACTTGCAACCAAACACACGAAAAGAAAGAAACAAGAGGCTTCCTTTCATTCCAAAGCTCATAGGGTGTTTTGCCTTGACTCTTGGTCAGCATGGATCTATTCTGAGAGTAGCATGCAGTGTTGACAGCTTCATCCCAAAATCTTTTAGGAATATCAGCTTCAACTATCATTATCCTTGCAGCTTCTTTCAGAGTCCCTGTTCCTTTTTTCAAAGAACACCATTTTGTTGAGGGTCCTTGCGGTGATGTTTCATGTGAAATTCCATTTCTTCGCACAATAATCGATATGATATGATTTATAAATTCGGTTCCTTTTGTCGGATCGATTTTGACCACACTCGATTTTTTTCTCAATATCGAGCCTTTTCAAGAACTCTGGCAAACTTTTATCTCGAGTCTCTTTCTTACTGAGTAAGAATATGACCCAAGTATATCTTGAGTAGTCATCAACTACTACCAATGTGTATTTCCTGCCATTAGTGCTCACTGGTGTTATTGGACCAAAAAGATCCATATGCGAAGAATCAAGTATTCTTTCAAAGAGAAACCTCAACTTTGCTTTTAAATGATGCTCTTATTTGTTTTCCTTTCGCACGACTACAAATATGTTCCTCATGAATACTTCATTAGGCAACCCTCTCACAAGAGCTAATCTTGCAAGCTTGTTCGTGGTTTTGAAATTTAGGTGATTCATTCTTTTATGCCATAACCAACCGGGTATCTGTGGAACTTTTAGCAACTAAATATGTATCTTTAGGAGTTGAACTCCAATCAAGAAGATACACATTCCCTTTTCTTGTACGGTCAAGAATACTTTACGTGATGTATCATCTTTCACAAAATATAAGTTCTTAGAGAACTCAACATTAAAACCCTTATCACGTAATTGGCTAATTGAAAGCAAGTTATGCTTCAATCCAGATAGATATGAAACACCATGGATATGAACTGAGTCGATTTCAAAAGTTCCATATCCTTCAGTCTGTCCCTTGGAGTTATCTCCAAAAGTGATCTGTGGGCCTCTTTGTTCAACATAGTCACTGAGTATCTTCTTGTATCTGTCATATGTCTTGAACATCCTTTGTCAAGATACCATATATCGAGAGCTTTTTTCATCTCTGTTCATCAGTGCCATGTGATCTTTAGTCAGTTCAGTGCCTTTGTTTTCCTCCTGAAAAACAGATCAATTCTTAGGTACCCAGTTTGTGTACGGTCCTACAAGGTTAGATGTACCTTTCGGAATCCAAATTTGCCTGACAACTCTAATCACTTTAGAGTGGCTAATTTATCTTCCATAAACATCAACATACACATCTACTACTACGGGTGCCTTAGCGTTTTTACGTGTATGTGTGCTTTAGCTTTAGCATGAACATGTGCCTTTGAATTCTTCTTTGGTTCAGCCTTCTAATCGATGCTTAGGCTTTTTTGTGCAAACCGGTATAAATCTTTGATGACTCGAGGTTGAGATAACCTTTACCCTTAGGCAAGTGGGGGTTCGGGTTGTGCATCTCAGACCGAACTGGTCTTTTCAAATTGTCATCGAGGACTTGGTCTCTTCAATTGAGAATGTCTCTGAAAGTGTTTCTCATCCGAGGATTCCTCCGATGGTTCGATGTGGAGCCTTCAGGTTTGCATTCTTAGCTTGAGGCTTTGAAGTACTTGCTCGAAACTTTCCAATCGATCGCTTTCGGTTTTCTAGCCTTCACCGAGGTTTGGGCTTTCCAACCCGATTATTCGGGTTTTTATGAAACCATGGGTCCTTTTTCCTTGTCTACAACCTTGGGCATTACTTGACTTGAAGTGTAGGTGCCATCGGGTTTAACAAAGATAGTCTTCTTGCTACTTGATGCAAACATTTAGATGACCTTGTAAGGTTCCCCTCGAATAAATCCTAATCCAGCTTTTTATAGTCACAGATCTGGTAACTCAATTTCATCTATTACATTAGATGCATTATTCAATAGAGTTAACTTCTTTCGTGCACTATCCCTCACGATTCAGAGAGTTTTATGCTTCTCGAGAGAGGTCATTGAACTTAGTCCCCGATTAGTTTGAATCTCTTCAAATGGATTTTCTAGCTTTTCGATTAGGGACATTATCAACTTCTCTTTTTCTCGAGAGTTGTACTTTCGTAACATCCAGTTCATCAAGAGCTCTCATTAATTGAGAAGTGATTTCAATATTGCTAGAGTCTTTCCATTTTAGATTTTCAAACTTTCGAGTTCTTTATTCTCGCTCTTGAGTTCTATTTAGCATCCTTGCAAAAACAAAGATAGTCCTTCATTAGATTCTCAAAAGAATCCATCAAAGTCAAAATGACTGTTTTTCGGTGGAACTTGAAAACTCTTTGTGCTAGTGTAGGAGCAAAACAACAGAGAAAGAAGAGTTTACCTCCTCAATGGCCATCGACGAGATGTCATCACTTTCCTTTGTCGAGAATATCTCATCCAAGAGCTAGATCCTCCTCGAGTGTTCTTCTTCTCGCAACCATGGCCTTTTGCTTGAGAACTTCGGGTCTCTTTTAGCTTGCCTTTCTCTTCTCTCCTTAGCACTCAAATTTGGACAATCATACTGGAAGTGACCTTTCTTCTGGCAATTATAGCATCTGTTGGTACCATCATCTTGATCATTTTCTTCTTTGGACTTGGAGTCTTTCCTCTTGGATGAAGATCCTTCAGCTTTCAGGTCCTTCTTCTTCTCTCGATTGATTTGTCCTCGGGTTTCTTTCGCACCGTGGTTCCCTGTAATAGCTTTTTGTATTTTCCAAATCTATTATTAAGTCTGTCAAACCTCCTTGCCATCAGTGCTAGCTTTTCCTCAAGCTCATCCTGATGTTTGGCATGGGGGTTCTCAGACTCTCTAGTTTTACAGGTTTTATCTTTGGCTTTTAAAGCCACATTCTTACTAGATGAAGAATCATCTTTGTTGTCAGCCTTTTTGGATTTCTTATCAATTACAAATTCATAGGCCTTCAATTTTCGAGAAGACTTGTTGGTATGGCATTGAATTAATGTTCTTGGTGTTTTCAATCACCTTTCGCATGAATATCCCATTTCTTAGAAAGACCTCTAAGAATTTTCAATGCTACTTCTCTTTGTGGATATTTCTTTCCAAGTGCATTTAGATCATTCATGATGCTAGTGAATCTGACTTCTAATTTGTCTATTGATTCACCATCATCCATTTCAAAACTATCAAACTTTCCAATTGCCACCGAAAGTTTGTTTTTTTTTATATGATCTCGTGCCTTGGTACATTACTGACTAGTGTATCCCATATATCTCTTTAGAGAGATTATGGTTGAGAGATCATTCCCATCACACCATCATCAATTGTCTTTGTATAGTGTGTCTTTTGCAATGTAGTCTAGATTGACTAACTTTCTCTCCTCAGAGTCGGTTGGTCATCGGACTTAGGAAATTCTCGCTTCTAGGATCAATTCTCTCATCTTCATTCCTCCGGGATTCACCCACAAGAAATTGGAATGGTCCTTGAGAGACCACTCTCCACATACGCTCATGTTTGAATACTGAGATGAGCCCGCATTCTCGATCTCCATAGATCATAGTTCTCCACCGAGAACATGAGAAGTTTTTAGAAGACATTTTATCGATCTTTTGAAAAAAAAAAAAATTTCAAACAAATAAGATCGATTCGAGATAGACCACAAGTATTTTTGAAAATAAAACTTTGGTCAACACAAACAGTGGTCAAGTTGAACCACTACTCGATACCACTTGTTGGTCCCGTGCAACGAGTCTTACACGTGTATGGGGGAATACACGTGTTGAGTGTTTTTAAAACTTTTTCTTCGAGGTTAGCCGTTAGATAATCCTCAAGATTAGGTTTCGAGAAACACAGATCGCTTCCGAGTCAAAGTCTCATCGAGACGGTGATCCCGAAGTTTCTTTTCAGATACCTCGAGATAATCCCAACCGAGTCCCGAGTGTCAGAGATCCCGAGTTGCTTGGATCAGATAACTAACTTCATGAATCCTCATAAGAGAGTTCAATTTGGTAACTATCTCGTTCTAGCTACTCGATTAAATGCGGAATGGTTGGCCCTTTAGTTTATACTCGTTTTAAGCTTTCTTTAAAAAACCTTCCCTTTATGAATTAGTGATTAATTTGTGATTCAATTTTCATGCAACTTCAAATTGGATTGATTCCAGTGAATATCGATTGAAAATTATGCTTTCAAAATCAAGTCAATGCAATGTTAAGCTTATACAGATAAGGAAAGCAATAAAGAACACAAAGAATTATAGTGGTTTAGAGACTCAAGCTCCTACGCCCACTCTCTCTCGATCCTCGAGAAATTCACTAAACACTTCGAAGCTTTCTGGACTACCTCGCGTAGTTTATTTACTCAACTCGCCCTGAGTTTTCTGACTACTCCACGTAGTTTACTTACTCAACCCGACCTTGAGCTTTCGACTACCTCCGTAGTTTACTTACTCAAACACAAACAAGCTTTCAGACTACCCCAGAGCTTACTAACTTCTCCTCTAGAGTTTTTCGACTACTCGCCGTAGTTTACTAACTCTTTACAACTCTTCTCACCAACAAACACACTCCAACTACCTTCTCAAGGGTTTGGGGTTTCTCGGTTGGTTTCCAACTAGGATGAGATATCCTTTACAATGAAGCACAATGCAAAGGGTTAGGATATCTCGACTAAGCTTTGGATAATTCTTATCAAGCTAGGCTTAGTATAGTGAGATCTCTTCAATATAGAAAAATTCTAAGTTTTTTGAGTGCTTTAACTTTTGCAAGAATAAGTTTGAGCTCTTGAGTTGCGTATAAATTTCCCGTAACCTTACAATGCAGAGGGTCACCAGTATTTATAGGCATACACCAAGGTCACTCTTGAAAACTATCTGTTGGAGAGACAGCTTCGTGAGTTTCCTCTTATGGTGTGTGAGGAACGGCTATATTTAGGGTTTGAAACTCCCTAACACATTTTAAGCAATAGCCTTTCATGTAGTCGGTCTTCACTTTTTGCAGTCTGGAACTTTTGTACATCTGACATCTTTTTTTCAAATGACACATCCTTTGTCAATGTCAAGATGGTGCGATGTCGTCTTCCTCTTTTTGACTTTTTGTCTCCGGTTAAAGGTAGACACCTTCAACGGCTCTTTTTGGTTACAAACTCGAGTTTGATATAACCTTAACAACACTTCCGACTTAGTTCCTTTTATCGCATTTGAATGTCTTGGCAAATATCTATTTTCTAAGGAATCGCGATCTTCTCAATATTGCATCCTTCAGATAGATATATTTAGTGCCTTCGAACATTCAGTTCATATCGAAAGCATTCAAAGATATTATCGAAGTCTTGATAATTATCGTGCCTTCAAGATTCTTGATCTTCATTCTTGATCTTTGCCTTCTTGAGTCTTCGTGGTCTTTCGAGACATACTGACTGATACACTGAATCTTCATGCTGAGCCTTTAGTTCTCGGTTTATCGAATCTTCTTGAACCTTGATTTTCATATGAAACTTGCTTTTCTTTTAAACATATCGAGTTTTTCGTAGTCTTTTAACCTATCCCGAACTATATCTCACGACTATACATTTTGCAGATAACATCCTGAATCCTCTAAAACTGAATCCTGACTCAACTATCAAGATCATTCTGAACATGTCATACTCAGGGATTTTGGGATCTAATCAAAATCATATATCTTTATTAAATTCATCTCCCAACAGTATTTGTTTATCTTAAATTATGGTTTGAAATTATATATGAATATTTTTTGGACAAGTGGTTGAATAATTTACAAACAAATAGTTGGTCCTTTGAAATGTTAAACTTTTATTTTAAACGATTGATTTCATAATTACGTGAACATTGCTAGGTCAGGTAATCAAAGCTTTTTCAGACTGTTAGGATAATGTACCGGTCTTTTTAATGTTAAAAATGCATGCATGACTGGTATGCCCTAAGTGACCTATCTTATCATATTAAGTTAACTAATTATAATATACTTACGTGCATGTTAACCTAATTTTAAAAATGTCTTTTTTTAAGTATGTGTTTGGCTTAGAAATGTAGGTAAGACACGAGTTAAACACAAGGATGATTAGGTACTTAAAAGGAAAGAAAAAAAAATAAACTCGTGTTTTATGATGTTGTCTTCCGCTTTAATCGCTTTAAGTACAAAATTATTTCATTCTAATATATTTTTACCCTAAGTAGAGTGGCGCCAGATTTGGGGCGCTACAGCGTGGTATCAGAGCCGAGGTTGGATTTTTCTCTCCTCGGACTCTAAGTCAAACGTTTTCCAAATTTAATGTTTAAGCATGATAAATATATCTGAAAGTTATCATTGATGATTAAGAATGAAAAGGAAAATATAGAAGGGAATCCACAGTCAACACACATCCAAATCGCCTCCAGGTAACCACTTGAGTTTTATTTTAAAGGCCTTGCAATGGATTTTATTGAAAAGATATTTACGTTCACGAAAGGAAGAGATTTATGCTTATGTTAAATGATGATGAGAATGAGATATGAAAGGATAAATGTCTATCAAATATGTCAAGAAAATGCTATCAGAATGAAATAGTGATTTAAAATGTTTTAAATTGTTTACTATTTTGGTTTTCAAATATCGTTTCTTTGAAATTCCATGCATTGTTTTAAATAAAATAAAAATAAAAATTGTAAGACTAAAACTCCACTTAGAAATAGTTACCTAGGATGGCAGACCATACGAGAGTTTGTAGCTAGGATAGATGTGACATAGGCATGCTCTTAGAGGGGAGAAATTCAAGAAGATTATTATGCCCAACAACTTTTTCCACAATCGCCATGAGATAAGGAGATAAAATTTATGAAACTCCATCAACGAACCAATACAGTTCCGGGAATAAGAGAAATAGTGTCTGGTTGATTTCCACACCTCAGATATATTTCTAAAAGAGCAAGGGACGTGCCAATGAGTTTGTGCTTGATATATGAACAATGACCATTGGTGAGTGAATTCAAGAGGAAAGGTGCACCATAGCCTAGACCGAGATGGAAAATTGTGGCTAGAGATATTCGACCGTTTACGGTCTTACCCTAAGAATGACCTCACCCTTGCTCAACTCATAGCAAGATTCACATAGGAGAGTGCCTCCTTGAGAGGAGCAACTGCTATATGTGCCAACAACCAGACCATACATCAATGTGTGCTCTAACACATTGGGTGCTCAACGAGGATTACAAGAATGTCGGACTACAACCGCTAAAGGTGTTAAACCCTCGAGGTGTGAACCAGAATGATAAGACCAAGCTAATGCATGCCAAATGTTGAGTTCGCTGAGGAAAATGAACAACCAGAGGAAGATGACAGGCAAACAAAATTGTGACAAGTACGATACTCATTTAGAGTATGTTTCATATGTCTTATTTGACATCAGAGCGTCACAGTCGTTCATACCTAATACCTTTAAGAATGAACTTAGTTAGATTGCGTTAGAAAAAAAAATTTGCAATTTAGATGTTAAAGTCTAGAATTAGAGTTTAGCTAGGAGAGATACCTACCTAGGTTTGCACGTGGTTGAGATGAAGAGTTTTCGGTATCATATTAGGGATGGATTGGTTGAGCAAACACAAAGCAATAATTCCATGTGTAGAACGGGAAGTCGAATTGGAAATATTAGACGACCAACGTCTTACTTTTTACGGAACAAATATACGAGGACACTTACATGTTTTATTTGCAATGAAGGCAGTTTAACTGTTGAAAAAGAAAGGGTGTCAAACTTACCTTGTGAAGGTAGGAAAAAGGAAGTTGACACCAGCGGATGTGTCGATAGTGATGGACTATCCTGATGTCTTCCCAGAAGATCTTTCCGGAGTTTCACCAGACCGATCTATAGAGTTCACTATCGACTTAGTTCCTGGAGATGTGACAGTGTGTTAGGTCCCGGTGGAAAAACCCATTTTGCGCGTGCGGAAGTAAACATGAAAAGCAATGCATATAAAAACAGGGGTGAAGGAATGGTGATTCTAGATTTTTCTCCTTTAAGCTCATGTGTTGTGTTTTGCTTATGATCGAATGCATATGACAAGATAAGAACACAACAATGTATAGTGGTTCGGAGACTCAAGCTCCTACATCCACTCTCCCTGTTCCTAGGGAAATTCCTTCAAACACTTCCTAAGGTTTTCTGACTACCTCTGTAGTTTACTAACCTTTCTAATTTGAGCTTTCTGACTACCTCTGTAGTTTACTAACTCAAACTGGACTTATCACCCTCTCGGGCTCGCCTCTTAGATGTTTAACGAGTTCACACTCCTTCGGGACTTATCACCCTCTCTCGGGATTGCCTAACAACTACCTCACTTCACCACTACTTATCTCTTACGAGAATGGGGTTTGGGTTTGGTGTTGTCTCCAACTATGGTGAGATTTTCCCTTACATTTGTTTAGCCGAAATGCTAAGGTTGGGAAAATCTCTCTAAGCTTAGGATACATCGTGGGTTGCTTAGATTGGGTTCTAGAACACTCTTTGAATATATTTATATATCTACAGACTTGTGTTCTAGGGTGGGAAAGCTTGAGTATATCTTCTCTTAGCTCTATAGCATAGTTGTTATCTTCTTCGCACTTCCACACGTAATAATGTAGGAAGAACTTGTGTTTATAGTGTGGATTTGAATGTTACCGTTAGAGAGAATCACATTCAAATCCATACTATTCTTTGTAAGTTCTGCAGCTTTTTTAGGCTGATTGTATTCCTCTCATTGGACCACGTCAGCTGGATTCCAACGGCTATATTCCTCAGCTTCTTCGCTTCGGAACATTCTGTGATATATCGAAAGCATTCAAGACATTATCGAAGTCTTGAAGAATTATTGTGCCTTCAGTATCCTTTGTCTTGATCTTGATATCTTGATCTTCGAGTCTTGATGTCTTCTCAGTCTTCAGAGATATACTGAATGATATACTGAGTCTTCATGCCGAAGTCTTGATTCTCGATTTCATATCGAGTCTTGATTCTCGATCTCATCTTCGAGTCTTGATTCTCGATTTCATATCGAGTCTTGAAACTTCATCGAGTCTCCGAATCTTCAGAATCTATCCCGATCTATATCTGCCGACTATACATTGTGCAGATAAAAATCCGGAACACTCTAAAACTGAATCTGGACTCAACTATCAAGATTATCCTGAACATGTCATACTCGGGGTTTTGGGATCTAATCAAAATCTTCTTTATTAAATTCATTTCCCAACAATTTCCCCCTTTTTGATGATGCCAAAACCATCTTGTTACAAAAACACTTAACCTATACTCAGGTTTCAGTGTTACCTATTACAAGATTGGTATATCTCTCAACAATTATTTCAGCAATGAATCTCCCAACAATTTCATCAACAAACAACATTCAGGCATATCAAAAGTAAAGACATGTAAAGTAAGATAATGAGATATTATCTTTGAGCATAAAAGATAAAGTTTCATTGATTGTATGATATCAGTTACAAATTACAATGAACTTATCAAAAGTAAAGACAAGAACATAAAGAATTACAAGAGTCTTCAGTCTTGGTCTTCAGTCTTCTTTGATCTTATTTCGGCTCCCCAGTCTATCGAGAATCGTTGTCTTCAAATGACATACTGAGTCTCAGGTTTCTTGATTCAACGGACCTTGTCTGATCAGGCATACTGACACTCAGCCGACCGAGTTCGGTTTTCTTCTAACTTCGGACATCCCGACCCTCGTGTCTCTTTTACTTATCGAGTCTCGATTACTTTTTACACAAAGCTATCCGATTTCTTTGACCGATCCGATCATTTCGACCGATCGATCAACACATCTTCAGATCAACATATTAGGATAGCATCTGGTAAGTACATCATATCAGGTCAGCATATCAGTTTATCATATCTAATCTCGATCACGTCTGATTTTGATTAGTTTCTTTTGCTCATCTTCTGATTTGCAACCTTCTCTTCTGATTTGCTGCCTTGAGCTTTTCTTCTCTTCTGAATTTTGCACAGCTCATCAGTTGACTCTGGAACTCATCTAACTCATCTGATCTCGATCAGTCTCGTCTGCAGCCTCGTTTGATCTTGATCATCTACTTCTGATTCCGTGAGTTCCCCCTCAATTTGTTCTTTCGTTCCCCCTCAACTTGTTATCTGTAAATTATCTTGAATAACACAAGTTGATAATATTTTGGCATAGTTCATCAAAACTAAAATATCCCAACAAGGACGCCAAAACATCAAAATATATGCATTTTTAAAGAAACGGGTTTTTCTTTAAAAAGATCAGTTCAGGTGGTCACTCTGAAATTAGTGAACTTTAGAACTCCTGCTCTGATACCACTTGTTAGTTCCCGGTGGAAAAACCCATCTTGCTTGTGCGGAAGCAAACATGAAAAGCGATGCATATAAAAACAGGGGTGAAGGAATGGTGATTCTAGATTTTTCTCCTTTAAGCTCATGTGTTGTGTTTTGCTTATGATCGAATGCATATGACAAGATAAGAACATAAAGCAGTAAAGAACACAACAATGTATAGTGGTTCGGAGACTCAAGCTCCTACATCCACTCTCCCTGTTCCTAGGGAAATTCCTTCAAACACTTCCTAAGGTTTTCTGACTACCTCTGTAGTTTACTAACCTTTCTAATTTGAGCTTTCTGACTACATCTGTAGTTTACTAACTCAAACTGGACTTATCACCCTCTCGGGCTCACCTCTTAGATGTTTAACGAGTTCACACTCCTTCGGGACTTATCACCCTCTCTCGGGATTACCTAACAACTACCTCACTTCACCACTACTTATCTCTTACGAGAATGGGGTTTGGGTTTGGTGTTGTCTCCAACTATGGTGAGATTTTCCCTTACATTTGTTTAGCCACAATGCTAAGGTTGGGAAAATCTCTCTAAGCTTAGGATACATCGTGGGTTGCTTAGATTGAGTTCTAGAACACTCTTTGAATATATTTGTATATCTACAGACTTGTGTTCTAGGGTGGGAAAGCTTGAGTATATCTTCTCTTAGCTCTATAGCATAGTTGTTATCTTCTTCGCACTTCCACACGTAATAATGTAGGAAGAACTTGTATTTATAGTGTGGATTTGAATGTTACTGTTGGAGAGAATCACATTCAAATCCATACTATTCTTTGTAAGTTCTGCAGCTTTTTCAGGCTGGTTGTCTTCCTCTCATTGGTCCACGTCAGCTGGATTCCAACGGCTATATTCCTCAGCTTCTTCGCTTCGGAACATTCAGGATATACTGAGCATTCAAGACATTCATCGAAGTCTTGATGAATTATTGTGCCTTCAAATATCCTTTGTCTTCAGTCTTCTGAGTTTTCAGTGTCTTCTGAGTCTTCAGAGATATACTTAATGATATACTGAGTCTTCATGCTGAGTCTTGATTCTCGATTTCATATCGAAGTCTTGATTCTCGATCTCATCATCGAGTCTTGATTCTCGCCCATATCGAAGTCTTGAAACTTGAAACTTCGGTTTTTCATTTCGAAACTTCAGTTTCTTCAGAAACTTACTGAGTCTTCAGAATCTTCAGAATCTATCCTGATCTATATCTGCTGACTATACATTGTGCAGATAACATCCTGAACACTCTAAAACTGAATCCTGACTCAACTATCAAGATTATCCTAAACATGTCATACTCAGGGGTTTTGGGATCTAATCAAAATCTTCTTTATTAAATTCATTTCCCAACACAGTGTCTAAGGCTCCATATCGAATGCCACCAAAAGTACTGCAGGAACTGAAGGTTCAATTAGAGAAACTGTTGGGATATTTAAGTTTTGATGAATTATGTCAAAACATTATCAACTTGTGTTATTTAAGTTAATCTACAGGTAACAAGTTGAGGGGGAACTGATCAAGATAAGACGAGACTGGTGATTTCCGTACCAGATCAGAAAACAAACATAATTTGATCTCGCTGTGCGTAATCGGATCGCCAGGCAAGATTCGAATCATAGCAAGATCGATCGCTTGTCTTGTCTGCAGATCGATTTGTCTTTGCGAGATCGATCGGCTATATTTGAACATATCGATTCTGTTGCCGAACATATCTCGATATGCGATTTCGATGCAATTTTCGATGCGATTTTCCCGATGCACGATTTATGATGAAGCGGTTGCATCAGATCCAAAGGCCGATCTTGACGTTGCGGCTGGTGTCTTTGATCGTGAGCCGATCGATCAAAGCACAGAATCTGCGACCCAATCGGTGCTGAGAATCAAGAGATGAACAATGAATCTGGTGAGCGACCGATCGGATCCGCTTAGACACACAAAAGCAGCTGGCAAATGAGAAGAAAACAACACATATATGGATGTGACATAAAGCCGCAAAACAACAAAGGCAAAAGGACAAAGAAAAACTGGAAGACTATTAGTATGGATTTGAATTTACTCTCCAACGGTAATATTCAAATCCACACTATAAATACATTGCACTATCTTCAAAAGAAAATAATGGAGGATGCTGCAAAGTGAAGAATAAAGCCAAATATTCAAGCATCTCCATTCAAGAACATTGAACATTAAATATCCAGATTTACCCAAGAGTGTTCTTCATTATATCTAAGCATAAATGTCATATCATAAGCTTAGAGAGATTTTCCCAACCTTAGCTTAAAGGCTAAAACAATGTAAGGGAAAATCTCACCTAGTTGGAAATAACACCAAACCCAAACCCTTTCTTGAGAGAGAATTAGTGGTTAAGTAAGGTAGTTAATAGGCAATCCTGTGAGGGAGATAAGTCCCGTGAGAGTGAGAACTCATTAAACATCTATAGGCAATTCCGTGAGGGAGATAAGTCCCGTGAGAGTGAGAACTCATTAAACATCTATAGGCGATCCCGTGAGGGAGATAAGTCCCGTTGAGTGAGAGCTCCATAAATATATGTTGGTTTAGTTGGTGCCCCATGAAGGGAAGAGTGGATGTAGGAGTTGGACTCCGAACCACTATAAAAATACTTGTGTTCTTATTTGCTTTCATATTATCTGTCATACACACTTTAGCAAATCTGCATAACACACATTTGAAGCAAAAAAAAAATTAAGTCACCTCCCATTGAGATTTTACGAGTTTTAAATCGGGTTTTTCGGGACCAACAGAAACTGTTGGAAAAGAAGTTTATCCGACCTAGTGCTTCGTCATGGGGAGCACAAGTTTTATTTGTGAAGAAGAAAGATAGGACGATGAGAATGTGAAGAAGAAAGATCGGCCTTAGGTCTGCATATCACCAACTCAAAGTCCGAGAAAATGATATTTCTAAGACTGCAATAGGATCCGACGTGGTCATTATGAGTTCACCATAATGCTTTTCGGAGTTACAAATGTGCCAACAATGTTCATGAATTTGATGAATCATGTGTTCCATGAATATTTGGACAAATTCGTCATTATCTTTGTTGATGATATTTTGGTTTATTCAAAGGATGCTAAGAAGCATGAGGGACACCTCAGAACGATTTTATAAGTTTTGGTACGAGAGAAGTTGTAGCTAATCCCAACAAGTGTGAGTTCTGGCTCATCAGGGTAGCCTTTCTGGGGCATGTAATCACGACTCAGGGGATAGAAGTTGATCCCACTAAAGTCGAAACAATTATAAACTGGATGCAAATAAAGTTTGTAGTTTTCTTGGCTTGGCAGGGTATTACCGAAAGTTCATATAGAACATTTCACGTATTGCAAACCACTCACGCATGTTACAAAAAAAGAGTAAAAAGTTCGAATGGACACCCGAATGTGAAGCCAATTTTTGAGAGTTAAAAGAAAGAAGCTAGTGACTGCACCGGTCCTAACGGTGCAGTCACGATTTTTGGGAATAATGCCACGATTTCAGAGATTTTCATAATAATTAGTATTAAGAAGGTTAAATTAGTAATTACATTGCGTATTCTCGTGAAAAATAAATTATCACACCTCCCAACAGTGGATTCTTTATCAAATAAAAAATTATTTTTCACGCTTAATCTCCAGGGCTCCAGGATGATTTTATTTTATAAATCTAACAAAGTAAATAAAAAATAATAATAATTAGTTATTATTCAACCTTATCACTTAAAGTAAATGGGCCCTAATAGAATTTAGCGGATACACGAATTTTGTGCGACAATCCTGCTAAATGATTAGACATGGTCATATTATTCCGCACTAGATGTGCTAGTTCAATTGACATTTATTATGTAATATATATACACATATATATATACTAGTACGTATACCCATGTACTAAGTGAGTTTAAATAAATTGATATTATTAAATAAGTTTAGGTGCAAATTTGTTAAAGAAATTAAAACACTCGATTAAAAATTAACATAATAACAAAAAATAATAATTTTTACACTAAATAATATAACTTCGTAAAATTATAATATATCTTTGACAATTTAATACTTACAAAACATTAATTTTTTCTTGCGGTAAATAATATCAATAATATCAAGAATGGACAAACGATATTAATAGACACATAATACACAACATGTAAAGCTAAACGTATACTAATGAAAGATTACATAAAACTGCTGATCATATAAATGTGTTGGAATTGTTTGGGATCGAAAAAATGTGGAAAAGTCTTGCTAATACTACTTTTTTCTTATTTCAATGAATGTTTCAATTTGTTAAATTTATAATATTAATCTTTATTAGTATTAATAAGGATTTATATAAAATTAAACATATCAAGATTATTATTATAAATTTAAAATTAACATCAATTAAAAAGAAATTTAACTTAGAAATAAGAACATTTATAGGTAAAAGGAACTTATATTTAAACAAACACAAATAAATCTTTTTAATTTTACCGCTTTTTGGTTTTGATCCTATTGATTTTTAATTTTTAATTTTTTAATATTAAATACTTAAAAGAATTGAAAAAAAAAACGACAAAATATTTATGACTATTACTTAAGTAGACATCAAATTTAGCTAATATGTAGAATTCAAATCAAATTCTTCTAAAACCAAACTCTTCAGATAGGTTCGTATTTAGGCAAAAACTTGTATGCAATATTGAATACTACAATATCCGTGCAATTCAACCTTTTTTTCGTGGGTCAGGTCCGCTAAGCGAATCTTGCGGCTTCTTTTTACTCGTGTCGCACAACAAGACCAGATCTCAGTTGGTTTTTACAGCGGCGCTTCTCTAGATTTTTCCTTCTCTTCTCTTGTTCTTTCATTTCTTTTTCTTTTCTTCCTTATTCAGATTCTTCCATATTCTTCTCGCTTTCTTCAATTTTCTCATCCTTACAAATTTACAGGTCCTAGCGTTCTTTTTCCTCTTGATTTTCTAACGCAATTTTTCATATCCTTTTGCACTCTTCTCACGTTGTTCTTTAAATCTGTAATTTTGGAGTGAGGTTTTTTTCGCAGTTGTACTGGTTTTTTTTTTCATCTGGTAACACGTTTTTCTTCATTGGGTAACACTTTTTTGTTCATGTAGTAACACATATTTTTTAATAATATGTAACACTGTATACATGCCTTCGTAATACTACTCATGTGTTACAATATGAACAACAATGTGTTACCCATGTGTTACGTTATGGTTTAATACATGTTACGTAAGATATGAAGTTTTTTCAATATAACAATGTAGTAACATTTATTTATCCATTCAGTAACACATGGAGAATGATAATGTTTTTTTTTAAATGATAATGTAATTTTTTTTCACGTAGTAATACATTTCATTTCTATAAGTATCACTTTTTTTTTCATGTAGTAACACACAAACACTTGACCAAAAAAATATAGGGTAATTCTACATGGCAAGATTCTGCCAAGGCAGAATATATTTTTTTAGTATTTTCAATTATGATGAGTTGTTTAAATATTTAATCTGCCCTAAGAAAAACCATCAACAATGTTCCCCATTCTCAAAATTAAAGGAAATATTAAACTAATTAAGGGTAGATAAATAATTATATAATACTACCTCCGTCCCGGGATAACGTGCACATTTTCTCGGGAATGGAAACTAAGAAAACTTGCTTTATTGGTATTATTTAAATCAATTATAATGATATTGTGAGTGTGTAAGTTTTGATTGTTTTGTCATTTTAGGAAATGTGGACGTTATCTTGGGACAAACAAAAAAGGAAATTATGCACGTTATTGTGGGACGGAGGGAGTATCATGTTTGAATTAATTTATTTTTTAATCATTCTGGGCAGATTCTGCCCATTTAGCGTCTCCCAAAAATATATATATATTTAAAATTATTTGTTCAATAAAAATTGAACCTGCGACCAAACAAATTAACAACAGACCTGAACTATTAGGCTACAACAAAATTTGATAAAGATATCCTTGCATAAATATATATCACGTCAACAGCCGAATTTAAGGAGCGGCCCGCCGGACCCGCTTGGCTCACGCCATGACCCGCGAATTTTGACAAATTTTGCCTAAAATATATTATATTGCACATATATTTGTGTGCAATATTTCACAAAAGAGTCACTCTCGTATGTATATGCTATTTTTTAAAATATATATTTGATTGAAATTAGATACTCTTTTGAACAAAAATAATTAATAAGTTTATAGCAAATATTTGGAAAAAATACATATAGCAAATCTTACATAGATATGATTAGAAATAACTCTTTAAAATCCTTTA
Source organism: Stenogyne calaminthoides (assembly GCA_037126765.1). Taxonomy (NCBI): domain Eukaryota; kingdom Viridiplantae; phylum Streptophyta; class Magnoliopsida; order Lamiales; family Lamiaceae; genus Stenogyne; species Stenogyne calaminthoides. The sequence goes on from JBBCBC010000017.1 coordinate 27,850,998, forward strand.
AAAAATGACAAAAACTTGTATGCAATATTTCATACTACAATATCCGTGCAATTCAGCCCTTTTTTTTCGCGGGTAAAGCCCGCTAAGCGAATCTTGCAGTTTCTTCTTCCTCGCGTCGCACAACAAGACCATATCTTAGTTGATTTTCACAGCGGCGTTTCTCTAGGTTTTTCCTTCTCTTCCCTTGTTCTTCCTTTTCTTTTCTTTTCTTCCTTATTCAGATTCTTACATATTCTTCTCGCTTTATTCAATTTTCAGTGTAGATATATTACATAGCAAATTTTGTGTAGATATGATTAGTGTCATTATTGTCGATTGTTTTTTATTAAAATTTCTGTGTTTCATAATCTAATCAAGGCATGTGTTTCATGGTTAATATATTCACACTTCACATAGTGAAATACATTCTATTCATTTAGAAAATCTATAGTCTAGTACTACTTTCATAAATCAATTATAAAAGCAATTTCACTTTTAAACAAAAACTTTTAAAATCAAAAGTACCTTTTTCTTTAAAAAAAATATTAAAACATCCTAAATTGATGTATAACTATGTATATATTCTCAATATGAGTGAAAATCGACTGTAAACTTCATCAGTTTTTTTTAGGAAAGAAGCAATAAGTCAAATAATTAGATTTTGCAAAAAACACCACAACAATATTAATTGTTAAGAAAGAAAAAAGCTGATATAATTCAATTTCTTTGAAAAAAATGATGTGATTCATTTGCATAATGTTAAGTACCAAACCAAGAATTTAAACCAAATTACATAAATCAGAATTCAAGATTTGAAAACAACTGATCTTCAAGCTCACATAAACTTGTGTTAAATTAACAAATCAAAACAAAATCATTAATATAATTACACATTATTATAAAACTCAAATTACTTACTTCAATACTCCCTGCAATATATAAAATAAAATAATTAATTTAATTGCACAATTGCAATAAATATTCATAACCAATTCAGAACACAAATTACATACATCAATACTCCATGTAGAATACAAAAAAAAAATCAGATTAACAAATTCATCAAATTAGAATAATCCCTATGAACAAAAAAGAAGAAACTCATTCATAACCAATTAAGAACTCAAATTACATACATCAATACTCCCTGCAATATACAAAAATAAAATAATTATTTTAATTAAATAATTTCAATAAACATTCATGATCAATTCAGAATTCAAATTATTTACCTCAATATTCCTTGCAATATACAAAATAAAATCAGATTAACAAATTCATCAAATTAAAAGAATTGCTATTAATAGAAAAAAAGAAACACGTTCATAATTAATTCAGAACTCTCATAATCAATTCAGAACTCAAATTACTTACCCCAATACTCCCTGCAATATACAAAACAAAACAGATTAACAAATTCATCAAATTAGAAGAATTGCTATGAATAGAAAAGGAAATTCATTCATAACCAATACATAACTCAACTTACTTACCTCAATACTTCTTATAATATACAAAGTCAAATTAATTAGTAGAAACAAATTAGAAGAATGAAATCGCCACATAGGGTGAATCACATTTATCAATATAGTATTAAGATTTAGATTTATATATATATATATATATATATATATATATATATATAAAATAGAAACCAAACTAAATTTGAAAACCATTTCAATATTGAATTTTCCCACTAAAATTATTGCCTAATTTGAAAGTATCCATTTTAAATTTTAGGATGTATATTAATAAATATTTAATAACTATTAGAGTACTTATTGTAAAAATATTTTATTATAAATACTAGAGCATATCAACAAGGATTCATCTTAGATTATTAACTTACATGACCTTTCAATTTTTATTTTTTATTAAATTACATGATTCTATCTTGAATTTATCCCAAATAAAATCATGAAATAAGTGACTCATGTGGTGTATTATGACTTACCATTGTAAGTGATGTGATGAACAAAAGAACTTAATAAACCACATGATTCTATCTTACGTTTTTTTCATCAAAATTTAATATTACAATATTTTTTTCAATTCAATTCTGTTCTCAACGTTATATAAGAAATTAAAGATTTCTTTACTATCTTTAATATGATTTTCATATTGCATATAAAAAATAAATTTAAAATTATAAAATTTGTATAAATTAAATTGTCAATACAAGCGTGCATCGCATGACGGAAAAAAATCTAGGATAATTTAAATTGACAATCCGACTCTCACTTTAAATTGAATTAATTATTATAATTTATGTATTGGGCTGATGTTATCTGAATTGATGTTTTGTTAATTAAGTAGATTAAATTAGTCGTCTCAGCACTTGCGTGCCTGCCCTTGTGTAACCTAGATATAGCTATTGTACCTTCTCTTTCGCTAACAAAATTTGGATCAGATCTCTGTTCAAGATGAAGATCTTCGAACCACTTCACTAGAAACAAATTTCCCCACACATATCTACATGGATGTATTCTCTTCTATTATAGGTGGCCAAAGAAACAATTTTACTGCATCATCAATGATCAGACACGAGATTAGAAATCACAGATCTTCTCCATAGGTTCTATTAATTCTGTTTGAATGGATGATATATAGGAATTGAAATCGAAGTTGAAAATATGTGCTCAAAATCGAATGTCTTCTCCTTTCTTTTATATCTGTTGACTTTTGTTTGTTGTGCGTGTTTTGATGTTCTTCCAACTTGATGGTGGGCATGAGGGTATAATCAATCTTTTGCTAAACATATCAAATTTATATACTCCCTCCGTCCACTAAAACTGTGCTCAATTATTTGGACACAAGTTTTAAGAAAAGGTAGATAAAGTAGATAAAGTAAAGGGTATTATAGGGTATTGTGGGGTCTATTTATAGATAAAGTGAATTTTGTGAGTAAAGTACAATGACAATATGAGTAATTAAGTGATGGTTGGAGGGTGGAGATAAAGTGAGTGTGTCAATAAAAGGAATGAGCACACTTTCGGTGGACGGACAAATAAAAAAAATGAGCACAATTTTGATGGACGGAGGGAGTAATATATATGGGTCAAGTGTGAGACCGCTTTCATGTATGAGACCGTCTCACACAAGAGTCCCTCATAAAATTTTAGTATATTAGGGACATAATATTATGTAATAAAAATATTTTATTGAATATTGATATAGTTTAGTACCAATATACTTATCACATAGTGCTTAATCATCCATTCATTATATCTTGACCTCCAATCACAAATTGTCTGATTTCACTTAGAGCATCCATAATGGTCCATCCAAATGGTGTTTAAACATTGAATAGATAAAAGTTGGTGTTTAAAACTATTGTAGACGATCTTTTAATTAGAGAGAGAGTGTCATTCATCAAAATATATGGATGGAGAGTAAAATTTTTTTTTTTTAAAAAGTAAGTAGAAATGAGGTGACGATAGGACCCATAAAAGGTGTATGGATTGATGAATGATTGATAACCAATGTGAAAGTGTGTTTAAACAATTAAATATTTGAGAATTGGTGATGTGAAGATGAGGTGGAGGAGAAAAAGTGGATGGATCAATTGTGAATGCTTTAAAGATAAATGTAAAAAACTAAAAGTATTGATAAAGTCTGGTGTGTACCAAGTACATCATGCAATTCATGTGTATTTTTTAAATCTGTAATTTGTTTCATTAAATTATGCAACTTGTATACTGAAACATACAATGTGTTTTAGTGAAAATAAGGTGCACATTTTAATTTTAAAAAAATTGCATGTTTTAATTAAATAAATTACATGTTTTAAAAAATACACTTGAGTTACACAGTGCACCTGATGCATGAGAGATCTGCTCAAAAGTATTATGTGAAAAATACAAGAAAAATTAAAAAAAGAAAAAAATTATTATGAGAAAAGAGTGACTCTCTTGTGTAATATTGCACAAAAATCATATGTGCAATATAATATATTTAGGCAAATTTGTCAAAATTCATGGGTCATGACGCGGGTCGGGCGGGTCGCTCCTTATATTCGATCAACCGATGTGATATATATTTATAGAAAGATATCCTTATCAAATTTGTGTTGTAGTCTAATGGTTCAGGTCTATTGTTAATGTATTTGATCATATGTTCAATTATTATTGAGCACATAATTTTTAAATGTTATTTATTTTATCAAGTTTTTGTGTGTTACCACATCTATGTGTTACTACATGAAAAAAGTGTGATACTTATACAAATTAAATGTATTACTACGTGAAATAAAAATTACATTACCATTTAAAAAAAACACACACACATTATCATTCTCCATGTGTTACTGAATGGATAAGTAAATGTTACTACATTGTTATACTGAAAAAACTTCATATCTTACGTAACATGTATTAAACCATAACGTAACACATGAATTTTCACAAGGTAACACATGGGTCACAAGGTAACACATTGTTGTTCATATGGTAACACATGAGTATTCACATAGTATTACAAAGACATGTATACTGTGTTACATATTACTAAAAAAATATGTATTACTACATGAACAAAAAAGTGTTACCTTATGAAGAAAAACGTGTTAACACATGAACAAAAATCAGTACAAGCGCGAAAAAAAATCCTTAGTAAAAAATTACAAATTTAAAAAAATAACGTGAGAAGAATGCAGAAGGATCTGAAAAACTGCGTTAGAAAATCGAGAGGACAAAGAACGGAAGGACCTGTAAATTTGCAAGGATTAAAAAATTGAAGAAAGCGAGAAGAATATGAAAGAATCTGAATAAAGAAGAGAAAGAAAGAAAAAGAAGAACAAAGAGGAGAAGAAAAAATTTAGAGACGCGCGTTGTGAAGTCGCGTCTGTTGCGATGCGAGGAAGAAGAAATTTGGTAGCGCCAGTTGCGACGCAAGGAAGAAGAAAGCCCCGAGACCCGCCAGCAATAAACCCTAACCCGACCCGCATTTGCCTGACCCGCGTTTTTTTTTTTAAAGTTCAATTTAAACTATAATTGCATAAAATCATATTGTGCAATATTGCATATAAATTTTTACCATGAAAAAAATACAAGAAAATTACAGTGTTAGGGGAGATCATGATCTCACATTATTTATTTTGCATTTACTTTAAGAATACATAATGAGGATGTAGTTTCCATAGTTCGGAAGGATTGCATGATTTTGATACTAGACAGTGGCAGGTAAATTTTGCACACACACAACTGTTTTGAGGTTGGGTAGGTACGAGACCAAGGAAGCAGCAAAGTTTAATTAGTGGACCCCATCCCTCCCTCTTTACATTTATATATTTGTTACACATATCACTTAATGTTAATTTTTTACCAACTCTTGTACATTGTTTTGGCGTTTTCTTCTGCTTCTGCTTCTCTACTTCACTTTTGTTTTTCCCTTCTATTCATAATTCGCACATGATTAATTAATATTTCTTTTTTAGATAGTCTAGATATTGTTTTACTCTACTTTCCATCTTCCTAATTGATATACGATTATACGTGTTAGTCTCATGTGCTGAAATATGCAATTTGTTCTATTGAAAGATACAATTTATTTACACTTAATCGTATAATTAATTTTTCACATTAATAATTACATGATTCATTATAAATAAATTACATATTTCAATATTTTAATGTAACTAATTGTATGGTTCTATCTTGATATACATCATCTTTATTCTTCCTAACCATTTAATTAAATTAAATCAGCACATCATTATCATATCTGTAACACTTCAAAACCCATATTCCCCAATCAACCTACAAATATTACTTTTTGTCTCTACCCTTTTTGACTCAGTCTTGCCTTTTTCTTTGCTGACTTTCCTCTCTCTCTCTCTCTCTTCTCTCTCTGTATTCTATACCATCTCTACAACCAAAAGAGGTTTCCAGATCTGAAAACTTTATTTCATCTTTCTTCTATGATCCATTTCACCGTCATCGGAGTGACATTGCCGGTCAGATTCGATGATCAGAATCCCCTTGTAGATGTCGCCGGATCCTCCACGGTCTAACATAGCCTGAAATCCGTTGGTCGCCTCCTCCAGCTTGCGGTGGCGGAATTTCATTGGAACTCTGGCGACTTTACGGAGAAAACTGTACACGATTTGAAGCTCGCAGCCCTGTAAATCCAGCTATCGCTCCGGCTGTTTTCCGCTGCTAGTCGGAAACTTTCACAGCCAACTCATAATCCGTCTCGACCCACAAGTTGGTCCAACCACGAGCTCGAGCAAAACAACAAATACATAGTGAAAACAACAAATATTTCTCTAATTGAAAATAATTAATATTGTTCAGTTGAAATAAATAGTACTGTTTTCATATTGTTTAAAAAAAACACAAATTAAATATAATTTTGGTCTATTAATTTTGTCAGATCATTTTACCCAAGCTTTTGCGGTGCATGAATTAAATTATGCACAAGTCACAATTGTATAATAATTACGTTGTCAAAAAAAATAAAATTGTATAATAATTACAGCATAACTATTAATTAATGAGCATCTAACAAAGTAAACACAATTGAATATAGGATTAAAAGACAATAAAAAGCATAAAGGATGAAGAGATAAAAGAGCATCCAAAGAAAACTACAGGGACCCATACCACACGTTTCAGTAAAGCATTTTTTTTCACAATCGAAAGAGAGTGTGCAATGTCCATCGTCACCCACAAAGCGCAAGATAGCCGATGCGACACGTGTTGGGTCGCGGCTACTTGTGGCTGTAGCCGCCAGGATACCAGAAGAAGCATTTGTCGGCAGAGTACGTAACTTGATTCCTACAAAAGCAGCCAAAATATTTAATCTAGTACTCCATCCATCTCTAAAAAAAAATATGCTCAGAGAACCAATACATATTTTACGAAAAAATAAATTAAGTATATTTATAGATATATTTTTATTATTTTCATCGTTCAATAATTACTTAATTATTTAAGTTATAATTATATTTTACTTACAAATTATAATTAATTATGTTATTTATAAATAAACTTAATATATGTTTCTATAAAATCTATTTTAACCTTCTGAGCATACTTTCAAGGATGGGGGACTATCAATGAAAAATTAAAGTAAATATCTTCTGCTAGCTAGAAAAATAATAAAATTAAGAAAATAATGATATATTAGTTACCATTTTGTCCTTGGGGAACTCTACAAATACCTAGAGTCCCACCGACATGGGTTGTTTTCACTTTCACCCTAGTCTATAGAGTTAAGGAATTGTCTATCGCCAGTTTTCTCGTATGTACTTGTTCGAATACGATATAATGTGATTTGAAGCAAAATTTAATATATTTTAATTACTTTCTACAAAGTACTATAAATTAAGACAAAGTTTTAATGCAAGAATTGGTCGTGAATTTAATTTAAAATCTTGCATTTCGTCTGCCTCAACCCTTCGTACGATTCATAGAACATATTTAATATATTCAACGGGTCAAATAATTTTTTTAAATGAGTCATTTTGTTGTATGAGTGTACGGTGCACTTAGGTGCACAAGAGACCTACTCATAAATTAATGTTATTGGAATCGTGAAATTTTATTAATTTAGAGAGATAATAATTAAGAGAGATCTTTTCTATTCAATGAAATTAAATTTAATTAGAATGAGAAATTCATGAATATTAAATGGGGGACTATTCTGTTAAATATTTCACCGCAAAATATTAGTTAAGATGAGAAGGAGCTGAAAATTAGTGGATTATGTACGGGTCAAACCTGGTCAAGTGAATTTCTCCTAAAAATTCGCACAAAGTAAAAATAAGAAAACTCGCTTCAAGTCTGTGTTACTATCAAGATAAGTATCTGTTATCGTAAGGGCTATTATGTGTTACTATGTGATGATAAAAAAAAATATTTTTACTAATTCAATGGTGTAATCTGGTGGTTTGAGCATTTACTTAAAATAGTTAGTCACAAGTCAGAAGAAGAAGAAGATAAAACAAAGAGGAGAAAATAGATGAAATAGAGGGAGTATTGTTTTGTTCATATAATAACACAATTTTCTTTTTACAGTAACATATTTGTGTATATATAGTAACACAATTTTCAATTAGATACATGAAAATATGACAATACAAAAATAGAAAATAACAATGAACACCTAGGAAGTGAGAGACGCACCATGACTATTGAGCAATTTCTCAAGAAGAATAGATAAATACGTGTACTGAAAAACACAAGTATGTGATATTTGTTCTTTCAGAAATACATACTTGTATTTACAGTAATACATGTTTACCCTTGTAAGTAACACAAAACTGGGAGCGAGTTTTTCTGTTTTGTCTTAGCGCAATTTTTTTGAAAAAATATGTTTGATTAGATTTGACCCGCAAAACATCCGTAAATTTTCAGCCTAATGGGTAAAATAAGCGGGTATGAGTATACTTTCACAGATCCTAGATCCATGAAATATTGTACATAAAAGTTTGCCATATTACACATTAGGAACTTGAGTCTAGTTATTTTATGTATAATGATGAAAGAAAAACTTTATAAACAAAACAAAAAGAGTACTTAAAAATCATATCTAATAGTGTATTCATTTCTCATCTAAAAGTTAGAGATTAAATTCATTTTAATTTTAATTTCAATTAAAAAAAAAGTATTTATATTATTAAATTATCCTAAATATTTTTATAATTTTAGTAGATTATTAATTTATGATGTTGATGGAACCATAGATTTATATAAAGGGTTTTAAAAAAATATATATTTTATCATTTTATCAAAATTATTAATTTACATAAAAGTTCCAAGTTGGAATCAAAAAATTATTATCGCAGAAAAAACTATTAATTGTCGAGTATTAATTTAAATATATATATATATATATATATATATTGTTTATATTAATTATTTAATAAATTTGACAATTTTAAGTGAGAAGATCCTTGATCAATACGCCGTGAAGTTTACTTACATAAAGTTTTTTACTTTTTAATTATAAAGTAGGTTTCATGTGAATTTATGTTTACATGAATTTCTTTTTCCGAGTGTAATTATTATGTATAATGGCAATATTAAAAAAAAAAGAGTTCACATGAACTCAAGTTCATAATTTTTTTTGCCTTTATTTTGTATTTTTTATTAATAATCAATGATTTGTATTTATCTAAATGGTATGCTCTAAAATAACTAAAATAAAAAGGTTACAGATTAATTCGGTTTTAATTTTCATTTGTAAATACTTATTTCTTATAAATACTTTACTTTGTATTAAATTTGGACCAACACTAAATATATAAAAATATCGAGTCTTTAATCACGTTGGGTCGCGTGTAAGAATTAACCTTCCACGTGTCTTTCTTCTTTAGTAGATCTTCATTAAGCCTCTTAATCTCCAAATCTTTACGTATAATTCTAACTACATTTTCTTTGGTCTTCTGTGTACCTTCTAAAAGGACCCAAGTCCATCGACTCCACACGTTATACAAGTGCACTTATAGGTGTTGGAAATTGGTTATGAAATTGGGTGTTGACCCAACGTTGACCAAATTTTCAAGATGATGATCCATTTGTGGAAAATGAAAATTCATAATCTACGTTTCGAATAGATTAATTTGATGTATTTATTTGCTCAATGCCAATTTAGGGTGAATGAAATATTATACATAAAGTTGGCAACTTATCATTAAGTTGAGGAGGAAAAATGTGGAAAGAAAATGAAAATCTCATTTTTCCCACATAGGAAAGTGGATAAGGAATTTGTCTCCTTATTAGTAGACTTGTGGTATGGAAAATCAATAATTGACTAAGTCTACATAGTAACCCAAAAGAGTCTATTGACCACAACCTAGAATGGACAATAACTGGTACTCAGATTGAGGGCTACATTGTGAGCAAATTCAATTGTTCCAAGTCTCAAATCCCAAGATTTCACATTCTCGCCCACCAAACAACACAACATATTACCCAACAACTAGTTCACAACTTGAGTTTGACCATCCGTTTGAGGAGGATATGCACGACTAAATTAAGTTAAGTTTTGTGTTTGCCATGCCCCACAAAGAGCACCAAAACTGGCTTAGAAAGCTAGAGTCTCTATCTGACATAATAGATAAGGGCAAACCATGCAACTGAAATATCTCTCAAAAATTTTATTGAGGCACCACACAACATCACCAGTCTTCTTAAATGGAATAAAATGCATGATTTTAGAAAAATGATCCACCACCACAAATATATTAATCGTTACCTCGATGGATTCGGGTAAACCCAAAACAAAATCTATGTTGATGACAGACCAAGGATGAGATGGTACCGATATAGGGAGATAAAGGCCCGCGTTAGTCGCGGTTCCCTTGGACCTCCTTAGCTCAATACAACCCTGATACCTACCTTCGATGTGTTACAGTATAACTCAAAAGGCGATGAAAAATCAGGCAAGATAATAAAGGAACATTTGTCAATTTTCTCTTAATATCGTGAAATGCCAAATCCACAGCTTGATGAGTACAAGAAAATGATTTCTCATGCATGCAGTCCGTAATGGGAGCCATGTTGGAAATGAAGTGGGGAGTAAAACGTCAGTAAGATGACACAAAACCATGGAAACTCCGTACAACCGTAATAGTTGTTAGTAAAGGCCAAGCACGAATTGCTACCACTTTGAGCTCATCTTCCTTGATGCCTGCAATCGAAATACGAAGAATAAGATTGTCTCTGTAAAGAAGGTGCATTTTGTGGTAGCTGCATAAAACTTCTCATCTCTCAAAGTTAAAAGTAAAGCTCGCAAGTGTTGTAGGTGGTCCGATTTAGATTTGTTGTAGACTAATATGTCATAAAAATATATTACCACACATGTACCAATCAAAGGACGTGAGGCCTGGTTTCATAACTCACATTAAAGTAATAGTGCATTAGATAGTCTGAAAGGCATGACCAACCACTCGAAAAGACCCTTTCGAGTCTCTGTTTTCCATTTATGCCTGGCCGAATACGAATCTGATCCCACTCTTTAAATCCAGTTTGTGAAAAGTTACTGCTCTACTTAACTGATCTAATAAGTCATCTAACCAAGGTATAGGGAAGATGTAGCGAACAATAAGTTTGAGGATTGTGCGGCTATCGACACACATCCTTCAATCACCATTTTTATCAGGAATGAGTAAAACGGGAACAACACATGGGCTTAAGCTCTCTCGAACAAGCCCCTTCTGTAATAGGTCCTCAACATGTCTACGTAGTTCCTCTTGCTCAGTAGGGCTCATATGGTAATGCGGGTGATTAGTTAAGTAAGCTCCCAGAAGTAGACTGATTTGATGTTGGATATTACGAAGTGGAGGCAAAATCGTAGGTAAATCTGATGGAAATACATCACAAATTTCGAGAATAAGGGACAAGACAATAGTAGGCAGAGTAGGTGAAGAATTAAATTCGTGTGCTAGCAACATCAAAGCCCACAATTGTATTTTCATCTCGCACATAAATGAAGGGCATTGGAGAAACAAAAATCCGAGGTTCGGGTGGCAGGGATGTTTCTGCGGGAATAGAAAAACATCAATGCTATCTTTAAACCCGAATAGAGAAAGGTAACGATAATATTGTTAAAGACACTCCAACAAAAATAAGATGCATCCATGTGCACATATCACACCATATCGAATAAACATATTTATCATCCATTAAAAACATAAACATAACACGACTATCAACAATAACACTGTTACCTCTCTGTATCCAAGATAAACTATAGGGGTGAAGGTGAGTTTCAGATTTTACAACAAGTTTAATAACAATATCAGAAGCAACCACGTTCTCATATGCGCCAGAATAAACTATGAATCGACATACCTTTCCATTTATAGTGATAGATGATTGAAAGATAATGTTGCACTTGGTGTCAAGATCAGAGTGGCACAGAGTAAGACATGCTCGCTTGTGTATCAAACAGGGCAATAATCCCCCATAAAAACTCCTCTAGTGGTGGTTGAGAATAATCTTTATCAAATATAGAGGGACCCGTATACTCTTCATCACCCTCATTTAGCAGCAAACCACGAGTACCACCTAATTTTGGGCAATTAGACATGCGATGGTGATGCTCTCCAAAAGAAAAACATTGACCAGTGTGAGGAGTCGAAGTGGAAGGCGGGGTGCTTAGTGGTTTAGACGGGGTGCAGGATGATTGCCCTCGTCCCATAGGGTTGCGAGTAGGGCTAGGCAAAACTTTCGGGTTTCGGGTACCCGACCCGATCCGATCGGATATTACCCGATTGGATCAGATTTTTTTTAAATATTTCGGGTATCGGATACTCGATATCTGATAGCTTAGAATTTGGGTTTTATATCGGGTACCCGATTTATCAGTTTTTTATTTTTTTAATTCAAATCCTTAGGGTTTTAATTTCTAATTTTAATTTCTTCACTTTTCAAACTGCAGCGGCGGAACATATCTTCACTTTTCAAACTGAAGCGGCGGAACACAGAGACTGAGACTGAGAGAGTCACAGAGAGAGAAGGCGGTGCCGGAGAATCGGAACAACTGAAGTTTTAAAAAAAAATATTTGGAGAATGTCGATTACTCGGCGGACAGGGGATTGAATCGATTGATCGTGGGTTTGTTCGTACTCAGAGGATTTCAGGTAAACATTTCCGGATTTAATTGATATTCTTTGTGTTCTTTGACCTCAACAACAATAATTTGGGATAAAGATTTGATGGGAGATGATGATCAACTGGAAGAGGTAAGCACGAAGGTAATAAGAGAAGGAGTAGTAGACTAGTAGGGGGAGAAGAAGTAAGTGGTGATTCTACTGAGCTTTTGGATGATGATAATAATAGTGAGACTACTGAAAAGAAGGGTCTTAGTGGAGCCAAATCTAGAAAAAGAAGAAAAGGGGAAGACAGTGCTACTATCTTACCCAGATCTGAATATTGGATACATTACGATAAATACTTTTGTGATGTAGATAAGATTCAAAAGGCAAGATGCCTTTATTGTAAGAAAGTCATCAAGGCTTGTCCGCATAAACATGGAATTGGACCTATACAAAGACACTTCCTCTATTGTAAAAATAAGCATTGTGATTTGTTGATGAAGCAATCTGGAGAGAACACAAAGGATCATGTGCCATGGAAATTCGATCAAAAGAAGATAATGGAAGTTATTCGTTACATGATACTAGTTGATGAGCTTTCTTTGAGAACGGTAGAGAAGTTGGGTTTCAAGTATTTGATGTCGGTTGTCTGTCCAACGTTTAAGATGCCATCTCGTAAGGCCATCACAAGAGATATCTATGAGTTCTATTGTGATGAAAAGAAAAGATTGAAGTCTTTAATTAAGAAGCACAATGGTAGAATTTCCATCACGATTGACACGTGGACATCAATTCAGAGGATAAATTATATGTGTCTTACTGCACATTTCATAGATGATGGATGAAAATTGCAAAAGAGAATTCTGAACTTTTGTCCAGTCTCTGGACATAAAAGGGAAGAGGTGGGGATGGGGATTGAAAAATGTTTGTTGGATTGGGGAATAGATAAAACCTTCACTATTACAGTTTACAATGCTTCATCAAATGACGGTGCAGTTGGATATTTGAAGAAAAAAAATTGACAATTGGGGAACAAAACTTTTGGGTGGAAAGCATGTGCGTATGAGGTGTATTGCACACATTGTGAATCTCATAGTGCAAGATGGATTGAAGGATAAGGAGGAACACATAGCAATATATCTCATTAGAGGAGCCATAAGGTACATTCGAAATTCTCCTGCTAGATATAAGAAGTTTATTGAGTGTGTTAAGCTTGAGAAATTGGATACCAAGAAGCTGTTGAGTCTAGATGTGTCCACTAGGTGGAATTCCACATACATGATGTTGGAGTCTGCTTTGTGCCTTAGAAGAGCTTTTGAAGCATATGAGTACGCAGATTTGGGTTATATAGCCGAGCTCTCAAAGCCACCGTATGATGGAGTTCCAGAAGCCTATGACTGGACAAGAGTTGAGCTTCTAGTCAAGTTCTTAGCTCACTTTTATAAGCTCACACTGGACATATCCGGATCTCAAGTGGTCACATCCAACAAAATGTTTCAAGAAATAAGTGTGGTAGAATTGCTTCTTAAGAAGTGGTTGAGTAGTGAAGATTTCGAGCTGAGTATGATGTCGAAGAGGATGAAGGAGAAATTTGATAAATATTGGGGATCAATCGAGAAGATGAACATGAATTTGTATTTCGCCGTGGTTCTTGATCCACGCCACAAGATGGAGTTCGTTGAATTCTCTTTTGACAGATTGTACGATGATGTTTCAAAGAGTGCTTTGATGAAGAATAAAGTAAAGAATGGAATGCAGGAAATGTCCGATACTTACAAAAAAATGTACGGTGGTGCAGAAAGTCCGGTTATAGTCATGTCAAGTTCATCCTCCTAGGGCACCTTTGAGTATTCATCAGATGTATTGTTGACGGATCAATTTAGGGAGTACAAAACTGGAACAAGAAATGAGCATGTAAAAACGGAGTTGGAGAAGTACTTAAGTGAAGAATATGAGTTTGAAAATGATGTGGGCGTGTTAGAGTGGTGGAAACTCAATCCTCACCGATTTTCAGTTCTCTCCAAGATGGCTCGAGATGTACTTGTTGTTCCCGTCTCCACAATTGCTTCGAAGTCCACTTTCAGTACGGGAGGACGGATTCTTGACGCATTTAGGAGTTCAATGTCTCCTAAAATTGTTCAATCTCTCATTTGTGCTCAAAATTGGATCCGTACAGAATCTACATTTATAAGTTCGGAGGAGGACTTGAGTGAGCTTGAAACTCTCGAAGAAGGTATATATTATTTTCTCTTTTAATTATTTTATTATTGTTTCATAAAATCAGTTCATATACTATGACTTGATGATGACTCATTCGTCTTTCTTATCTTATAAAGTTTACTGGTATGGGGATTGATCATACATTAGTTGATGTTTGATTGAACTACATTATAACTACAAAGGTATTTCTCTCTTTAGTTACTTACATATTGTTTTTATAATTTCATTCTAAAATTTTAAATTGTTTTTAACCCTTCTATCATTCACCTATACTTTTTTTTTTTGTTGAATTGTAGGATTTGTTTTTTTGAAGGTGGTAGATGATTAACATGCAATTGAAGAAATTAGAGTAAATGAGCAATTCGTGGAAGAACCAATGTCATTTTAAATATTAAGTTGAGAACCATTAGTTTACTTTATTGGTATGTTGCATTGTCCTCACATTTGTGGAAGAATTTATGTGATTTTAATTTCTTAGTATGTTGTTTCTGTTTATTAGAAGTGGTTGGGTGAATCGTGATAAGATTAGTGGCTTTGTAAATCTAACTTGAGGGAGGGTTGAATCAGAGGTGATGCTTGTTATGATCTGCAGTAAATGAATTGCCTAACTAGAAAAAAGAATGGTATTGAGGAGAAGAGCTTGAAGAATCCTTATTATATGAACTAATGAACCCATTTGGAAAATTTTTGTTGCTATTTTTTTGAACTCTAAAAACTGAAGTTAATTCATCCTTTCAACTGGTAATCTATTTAGGATATAAAGAATTATCAACTCATCAAATTGTACAATTATAACAAGTAGCAATACTGTTGGGACTTGGGGTACAAAAGTGTAACTTGAAGTGCCAAAAATAAAAAATAAAAAAAATCCGGTACCCGATTTTCTGATCCTAGTCATGACTTGATCATTTCGGGTACCCAATTTTTTCGGATCGGATTCGGATTTCCAATTAAATTACCCAAAATTTCGGGTACCCGAACCCACTCCTAATTGCGGTGGAGTGAAAGGATCCATCTGCCGCCTAGCAAATTGGTACTCGAGAACGATCACGCGCTGGTGTGCCTCTGATACATTCATGAGGTTGAAAAGAGTTACGATATCCTTGAACGGGAGGTGAAGACCCTCAACATAATGAGCTACAATTGTTCAAGTGTTTCACTAAGGTCAATCCATGCTAATATTTAATAGAATTCCTCCGAATAAGCATCGACTGTGAAAGAACCCTGTCTCAAATTGTGCATTTTTTTTATAGAGTGTCATGCAATAATTAAACGACAGGAATTCGTGATTTATATGCTTCTTAAATTTTTCCCAGACAACTACTTTGGCTTTCCTCTGCCATCGGCATAGGGCCTTCGACTGATGCCACCACAAAGTCTCCCTGCCCCGGAGACGGGTCGCCACCAGATCAATGCGTCTGTCATGCGGCACCTCCTTAAAATCTAAAATTTCCTCGACCGAGATAAGCTAGTCAATGAATTCATCAGGTTGTGTCCCTCCCGTGAATTCTGGTAATTCGAGTTTAAAACTCCTCTCCCAAGTACGCGGATTGTCAACATGCCTCCCAACCTTAGCGTTTAAAGGTGTGAAGGGATTGTCAATTGTAGCCTCCTCATCCGACGAGACAAGATCATCCCTGCGTGTCCGACACGGTTGGGGTGCGAAACAGGCTGCGGATGGTCACGATCGCCGGTTGCTTGATTCGTAAGCAACTGTATGAGAGTGGCCATCTTTTGTGTCAATTCGTCCATAGGTTGGGACATAAGAGCATCGCGGTTCGGTTCACATTGTTGAGGCATGATAGGATCGACGACTGACAACTAGATACCAACTGATGCAGCGTGCGTATAGAATGAACGAGAAAACACATTTTCTCTATGTTGATTCAATAGAATACCGTAAAGATAGGAAGAAGGGAAAACCCTAACTTATTTTATATATAATTTATCAGTCCTAAAAAACTACATACGATCTAAAATAAATACTAAAACAAAATGGCCAACATCAAAAGCCCATGAATTAAAAGTCTTGCAAACATATAAATAAAGTCTTTAACACATAAAAAAATTAACATAAGTGATCAACAACTTCAACTTCAACAACGCGACTGCAACTTGTCAAAGGCCAGAGGATCTATTTTATCAAGAGAGAGTAACGCAGCTTCGTCTCCATCAATTAGTTGGTCAATATTAATTATTTTCATTAATAATATTAGTTGTTTTTATTGAAAAATATTAAATGTACACCAGATGCACTGTGAAATTGGTGCACCCAAATATTACTCCGTTCAGTATTGTACTTAACTAAATCTTTTACCAACAACGTACACCACATCTACTTTTACAAATTTTATAAACACTTATTACTTTTATTACTCCTTCTTCCCACAAAGATATTTCGATACAATATTATTTACTATGCTTGAATTCTGAATTTTATCTATAAAGCCCCTAATTTAATATTATTTATCGAATGGAAAAACAATAATATTTAATATCAATATACATTAAATAGAGTAATATAAATAATTTACACACTTTTAATAAAGTAAGAGACTATAATTTGGGACCAATTGAAAAGATAAATTAAGTTATATATGTCCTGAGTAGGTTTTTTGTGAATCCAGATTCTCGTGAACTCTCTTTGTTTAGTGTCACTGTTATGCATAACACTATTAATATTATGCATATGTACTATCACAGTGATAATACATATGCATAATATTGATATTATTTATACACAACAGTGATATATAGTACATGTGCATAACATAAATATTATATATATATTACGTAAATTCGAGTTCATATGCATTTCTGCCATATATGATAGCGGGACCGAGGGGCAAGGACGGAGCAAGGAAGGGTACAGGGGGGGCACTGGGCCCCCTGAGATTTTGAAAATTTTCAGGGTTTTTGTAGGTAGTTTGTTTGCCTACAGAAATTTTATTGTTTTCGGTCATACGTAAATCAAGCACCGGTTAAAATTTGGATAAAATTGGGGTTTATGTGCTTGTAGCTAACGTGGATGCTGACTGTTAAATAAAATTTTATTTTTCCATAACTTGGGAGGAAGTTTCTTGTTCTTTCCAATTTTTTAAAAAATGAGTTTTTTGTTTAACCGTCAACGTATATGTTAGCTACGAGCTCGGAAACCCTCAATTTTAACTGACTTGTGACTTGCGCATGATCGAAAATGATAAATTTTTTAATTTTTGACGACAATGGGACCAAAATTGGATAATAAAGATAATTATGAGACAACAATTAAACAGTTGAGCTATATGATAAAAAAAAAATTTCTCCTATTAGTTGGGCCCACCATAAAAAATACTGGTCACTGAGGGGGTGTATTAAAAAAACATGATTTTTTGCAACTGCTCCTTTAATAGGGTTTAGACTTTAGTGATTGGTTCGGTGCAGTGACGGACCTACCTTGACCCCAGGGGGTCACTGGGCCCCCCTGACCCCACTTGAATTTCTTATATATATATACTTATAATTAAGACACACCTGTATGAGACAGTCTCATAGTAAGACGAAGCATAAATTGTGTATTAACGCTCTAATATTTTGGAAGAATGAGTATTATTTGTGTTATAGATTATACCCTATATCATGTATAAAACTATCTCATACGAATGTCTGTCTCCTTTAAACAAAGTATTATGTGCATCATGTTCACTGTACACCACTATTACTAATCCTTGTAAAAATCAACACTCTATAAATAAAATGTTGATTTTTAGGTGAGAAAGGGGTAACAAAATAGAGAAAGAATATGTATAATTCACATTTTCAATATACATATAAATGTATTCGACTCTGTTAATATAAAGATGTTTAGTCCAAATAATTTTCGAAAATATATAAAAATTCTAAAGTGCATTTAGCTACACTATGTTATAAATTGGGCCCCCCTCGGTAAAATTTATGGGTCCGTCACTGGTTCGGTGGTTGGGGAAAAATGGATGAAAAAGGAACAACATGTTCGATTGGTGGAGAATCATAAATTAATTAATTATAGTGAATTTGATTACCCATTTAATGAAAATATACTAAGCTACTTCATATATCGAAATTGATGTGTTAAATAGAGTATGACAAATATATTGTGCATTGAAACAATGAATTAATTAGTTGGGATATAAAGTTAATATATAGGCCTAAATCGATTTGATAAAATACTAGGCAAAGTATAGGTTAAACAAATTTCACACAAGAATCTTCGTAACTGGTTAAGAAGTATGACTTATATTACTAAATGATATTAATTAGTTGTGATAATTGAAAGGTGTGACTTTTTACTATAAAAGATATTACTCATAACACTGAAGGGTGTGACTTATATTACAACAGATGTATTAGTAGTGATAACTGAAGGGTGTAACTTATATTACAAAATGATATTAGTCGTCATAACTGAAGAGTCATATGTCAGTAAAAAAAGAAACAGTTTCACGGTGAATAAGTTTCACAGCATGCGAACTCATAATACTATTATATGCTCTCGTATCAATAAAAGGCAAATTCATGCGTTTTAAGTTTAAAGTTTAAAATTTAACAATCTAATTAAAAAGGAATTTTTGACTCCCTTTCAATTAATAAAATACGACAGAATTGTCACTAAAATTTGAGTACCTAATTAAAAAGTTAATTGAATTTTAAGCACCCTTTCAAATGATAAAATACAATTGAATAGTCACTGAGATTTTGAGACTATTACATAACATATATCTCTAAATCTAACGTGTTTAATAATTTTTGCCTATTAGGTCAAAATCTTGTATGATGCAATAATCTAAAAGGCCCGCTATTTTGACATTTAAAAAGTTATTTCGACACTTTATCTGCGCTTTCATCTGAAGCAAAACCTAGTTGGACTTATATAGGGACGAACCCTGAAATTTTTATTGACGGGGTACAAAAAGACATAAATATAAAATAAAGGTTAAGTCTTCTATGCATTCAGGTTCACCGTGCGCTCATAGTGCAATTTTGGAACTTGCAACTTGTTATATTGAAATATACAACTTATTTATATCGAATCGTGCAACTATTAATATGAAAAAATAGTTGCACGGTTTAATATAACAAGTTGCATCTTTCAGTATAACAATTTGTATATTTTTAAAATGCACTATGAATGCACGGTGTACTTGGATGCACATGAGACCCATTCTAAAATAAAAAAGTAACTTCCTATATGACAATCCAAAATTATTACAATTAAAAATTTAAAACTTAAGTTTTTGAAGACTAAAATTATTTGTATGATTAACACATATCAACACTATCAATCATATGAGTAAATGTTCCCGTCAAAACAAAAAAAATTAAAAAAAATCATATGAGTAATTGTTTGGGATTGGGATTGGCCCGTCAAGATTTTGATTTGGCAATTGGGCCAAAAGTTCAAACATAATTTGACCCAAAAAATATTTAAGAGCTTTAATTATTCAGAAGCAGTAATAAATTAAACCTAATTACATGTAGCAATCCTAAAAAAATAGTATTTAAAAATTAAAATGTGGGGGCACGTGCTCCCAACCCAGTGAACGTGGGTCCGTCTCTGGACTTTTATATATATATATGATTGCCAAAACCCTAATATAAGTTGAGAAATAAATAATTTGTATTTAATGTTTATTCAAACATAGAAATATTAGGCGTGAATTGACAGTTATGTTTCTCTTGTAGTTTAAAAATGTCTTGGTACAGAACACATTTTTTTTAATAATACCACTTCTCAAGGTAAGAGGATCAATTGTAGTAACAACATGCATGTATGATGTATCCTTAATTCTATGGATTTATGCAATTATAGTGAAAACCCAATAAAAGAGTTTGTTGATTATACTACTAGTTTAACTAAATTAAAAGCAATTAAATTACTAAAATAAGTAAATAATTAGGAATATCAAATATGAGAAAAACGTGTTCAGGTATTTATTCTCATGTAAGACTCAACATTAGGAAAAATATTTTTTTTTACAGCAACTTAGGAGAGATTGTGTTTTAAGGACAATAATTTTACAAACTTGAAAATTTAGGACAATATATATGTTTTAAAATATATAAATATAGGATAATATGTTTTAAATTTTTTAAATGTAGGACAATCGAGCCCGAATAAGCACAAATTAGGCTGAAATATCACCTGCGATTTGGGCTTGCTCGGGCTTGATTGTCCTCCATTTACAAGATTTTAAAACATATTTTCCTATATTTACAAATTTTAAAATATATTGTCCTATATTTACTAATTTTAAAATATATTTTTCTACATTTTTAAGCCCGTAAAATTATCAGTTGATTGATAAAGACAATCACAAATTAGTAGGATTGCCCTAGATAAGGATTAAGTGAACACGTATATTATAATTAAGAATAATTAGCTTCAAAATGCGAATAAGATTGTGATGATGAATAATTATGTTTTCACTCGGGTAGTGTTCCGGTAATATAGTCTTATCTAAGGTGTTCCCACTTGTATTATAATATCTAGACATCCTATGTCCCTTCACAAGTTACCTATACTACCATTTAAATAATTATATAGATTGACTCCAACTCTTGTTGCAATAAAACCATATATTACCCAAGTGAATAAATGAGAATATTTTCATAAAAATTCACATACATACACAACTCTCATATATAATTAGAGTATGACTCTTGTGAAATATTGCACAATAGTGATATATGCAATATACCACAATTAAGACAAATTTTAAAAAAATTCGCGGGTCGACAGCGGGTCGGGCCCGGTCGGGCAAGGGTTGTGAGGTTCAGTTGGGCGAGCAGATATATATTTATAAAATGATATGTTTCTCAAATATGTGTTGTAGCCTAGTGGTTCACGTCTGTTGTTAATGTATTCGGTTGCTGGTTCGATTCTTATTGACCACATAATTTTTAATTACTTTTTGTCGAGTTTTTGTGTGTTACTACATCTATGTGTAAGTGTCACTACATTGTTATATTAAAATAACTTTATATCTTACGTAACACATATTAAAACATAACGTAACACATTGTTGTTCATATGGTAACACATGAGTATTCACATAGTATTACGACATGTATACAGTGTTATATATTACTAAAAAACAAGTGTTACTACATGAACAAAAAAATGTTACCCTATGAAGAAAAACGTTTTACCACATAACAAAACCAGTACAATCGCGAAAAGAAATCATCAGTCCAAAATTACAGATTTAAAGAACACCTTGATGTGTTACTATATGAACAAAAGAGTGTTACACTATGAACAAACGAGCTTTACTATATGAACAAAAACTAGTATAATCGCGAAAAAAAATCCTCAGTTCAAGATTACATATTTAAAGTACAGCGTGAGAAGAGTGCAGAAGAACCTGTAAATTTGTGAGTAGAGAAAATTGAAGAAATTGAGAAGAATATGAAAGAGAAAAAAGAAAAATAAGAACAAGAGAAGAGAAGGAAAAATCTGAAGAAGCAGCGCCGTGAAAACAAAACTGGATCTAAATCGCGTTTGTTGTGACGCGAGGAAGAACAAATCTGGAGGCTGCACGAAGCGAGAAAGAAGAAGCCTTGCCCAACCCGGTTTTGCAGACCAGCGAAAAAAATAAAAAAAAAGTCCAATTAACTTGTAATTGCACATATGACTTATATGCAATATTGCATATAAGTTTTTGCGATATAACTAATACACATGCATCAATTTATAAACTAACAAAATAATTAAACATAAGGATACACAAAATTTATCAATTTGATCTAATCAACTTTGTGTAGAAGAAATCAAATTAAAATCGTTGTCTAATCCAACATGATTCAAAATGCTCAAACACAAATAAGATTATTCCATAGATTGAGAAATCAAAACTATGAAATAGATGTAAGACATAATTAAAATAAAATTATTGAAATTAAAAAGATGGCACTTTAAATGATGTTCAAGAATCCAATAACATAATAATATAAAAACCAAAACCTAATTTAAAAAGCAAAAACGAAATTATTCTGAGGCATGGTGTTGTGTCCTAAAAATCTTGTGACTAATGGTATAAATAGATGCATGAAACCCCGTGGAATCAGACTTCTAATCTTCTCAAAGATATGATTAAATCTTCAAGATATGGAAAATAAATCTGATGAAATCTACTCTTGAATTCAGCTGCCTCTGCCTTTCCTTTTTGTTGGTGATTTTGGTTTCCGCATGGAATAGATTTAGGCGTGGGACACTACTAAAAAATAAAAAATGGTCTATTATAAATTTTTTAAATGGCTATAAAAATTTTCAATAAAAAATAATTCGTTCCTTAAATAATGAAAAATGCCTACGACTTGCTTATAATTTTTTAAAATTTTAGTAGATAAACAAGTTACCTACGAACAAACTATCTATACATTTATAATTTTATAGACAAACAAATTACATACAAAAATAAATCTCTAGCCATCAATAATATTTGTAGTTTGGAATTGACCTACAAACAAATTTACCAAGGAATTACATTTTTATATACAAATGTACTTATGGATTTATATATTGAAAATGTCTATATGATTAAAAAAATTTGTAGACAAATCATAGATAATTCTTACTATTTAAGGATGAAATTATTTTCGTAGGCATGTTGAAAAATTTCGTAGGCAATTCTTTATTTTATTATAATGTGATCTTTATTTTATCTTGAAGTCTTTATTTTCTTGGGTCTTGGTAAAATATAGCAGCTGCTTGACTTTTCCTACTTTCACTCCTCAGGGTAAACGGGCTGCTGCACATGGATATGAAGTGGGCTTTAGTTTACTAGAATTATTAATCTTTTTTGGGCCTCAAAGGCTGCTCCATGAACTTCAATTTGGGCCTTCAAACGTGGGCTGTCGTCAATTTTCACGAGTGTTTTTCTACTTGTGCGCATCAATTTTGTTTCTTTCATAACCAAAGCTTATAGACTTCGATTGATTTGATATTTTTTTTCGTTGTGATCCTTTTTTCGACGACTTTAACATGGTTGAATCCTCTTCTCCAGTCTCCTTATAGATCATGTAACGACCTCAAATTTAAAGAAAGGATTTTTTTCCAATCAATAAAGAGTGATGCAATGGTTAAAATTATGGGTGATCATCACCAAAACCAAGAACAATTTTAAATAAGCACTGGAAAAGAAAGTAAAACATAAGGTTCGCAAATTTCGCATCGCAATAAGACAACAATACCTTTAACTAGTCAAAATAAGGGCGTAGTTCAAATTTCATAATTGAACAACTTTGCACTTTCAAGTCCAAGAGCTCACATCCACCTTCATTCCTTCTACGCATCCCTACATGAAAATGGAAGGTGTGAGTGTTTGAAAACACCTTGTGGGTTCACTTGAATGCCCACTCATACACCATACAAATTATTGAAATAAAAGTCGAGTACATAAATCGCCATATATCATAATTTAAAAAGACAATCAAGACTCATTAATCTTAAGCAATCATACAACAAATAATGTTATATGTTCAACTACATCCTATACATTCTGTCGGGAGATAAATTTGATAATAATTTTTATTAGATTCCAAAATCCTTGAGTAGATGAATATCAAAACATTTTAGTAGAACTATTCAGGCTAGTTGATCAGGATAAAAGACTGCAAAGTTTATAGTCATCATACTTAGTTAATCAGGTTAGATTTCCCAGGTTAGTTTTTGAAGACTAAGACATGGATAAGTCATCTGAAGAAGAAGTACAAGTTGAAGGGGAACTCAACATGTATCAAGACTTAGCCAATACATCTGACGATCAGTAGATTACAATCAACCTGAGTAGAAGACCTGAAGACCAGGCCTTGTATATATCAGTAGAATTGTGCAATGAACGCCAATGCTGAAGAATGTTAAAGCCAAGTTATCTGAAGAATAAAAGATATGAAGACAAGGATATTGAAGTCAGATGTCCCGAAAATTTATAAGGACAATAAATGACTATTGGGAATCAAACAGACAAGAAAAATGACAGGCTTAAAGTCTATTGTTTGTTCAAGTTAAGGTTACCCATCTATCAGAAGAGTTGTCTTTAATAGCTGTTGGAATATCTCTGCAACCTGAATCTAAGAGCCAATACGAATTCTGAACCTAAAAATGACAGGACACTGAACAAGTCAAAACCTGCAACTTGGAAAGTCTGCAGAAATGGTGAAGGCAAGCGTTAAAATGCATTTTCTTAAGCTTGCTAAGGGTTTGTTGAGACATCATACATAACTGTTTTCACCATAAAAAAAGGAGATTTGAAGAGCTATATCTCCAGCTGATAGTTATTTAAAAACTCTATAAATACAGAAGGTCTTGGACCCAAACAAACTTTTGAAACACTCAAAATCACAAGAATTTCCCAAGTGTTTCAACATTGAAGAGAGGTCAACTCTATAATAATATAAGCTACACATAAATATCCTAAACTTAGAAAGAGATATCCTAACCTTTACCACTGATCTCATTGTGAAGGATATCTCAAGTTAGTTGGAAAAGAAAACTCAAACCCTATAGCTTGAGAAGAGAGATATGTCACGACCACCCTTAATTAACCCCACTTAATATGAGCATAAATATAACTCAACCTGTAATTTTGCTATAATTTTTTTTTCCGAACATTATAACATCAACATCGTTTCACACTCAAAATAACCTGTTTGCATTCATGTATATATGTATAACATATACCAATAAACCAACCATTCAAAATCAAACCCCAAGTCAACACAATAATGATTCACAATCAAATTTCAAGCCAACACACACTAGTACGTACAAACCATAATTGTTGGGAAATTAGGGGTGCCCGGATCTATTCGAGGTGAATTTAAATACATATTTAAATTAATTAATTACTAACATGAATTAATCCTAAACCAATTCAACATAATAATTAATAAAAAATAAACATCATGCGTACACGTAGTTGACGTAAATCCTAAGCATGCGGAATCTAGGAATTACGTAAATACTAACCTCTCGTAGAGACAACCGTTGAGACGATGGATCAACCCAAAGTGCCTTCTCAAATATGTCCCATGTCCACGAACGTAATCCGGTGGGAGGATTATCAACAAACGATTTTAATCTTAAAGGAGAAAATTAAAATATTTGGCCACCACCTTTGTGGATTTCTAATTTTTCCAACACATGGAATTGCACTTGGGGATGAAAAATTCATCCCCTATTTATAGGACTAGGGGGGGACGAAAATTTGACCTAGTTGGGCATTGGGAAATTTCCTTGCTTCTTCCTCAAGATACAATCTAGAATATATCCAATATATTCTATTTCCCAAAATATCTCCCAACAAAATCTTCTCCTCCTTTCTTGTCCATTATTTTCGAAAATATCATATTAAATAGGAAGAAATAAGATCTTTTTCCTTTCTTGAATTTATGGGATAAACTTGTATCTCAAGAATACTTATTCCATAAGATCTTTCCAAAAAAATCAAGAAAAAATCTTTTCTCTATCCTACACATATTTTTCGAAAATAATTAGGAAAAATAGGCAAAATATTTTCTTCTCCTTTTCATTAATTGGACTTTAATTTGGGCTATTTGAGGGGCCTTTAGGAGAATTAAGATTGGACCTCCAATGGACTATGAAACCATAATATTCAGCCAAAATATTAAAGCCCATTAATATTAATTTACTCCATTATAAAATTAATATTGAACTATCCATCTTAACCCACATTACGACTTCACAATAATATGGCTCCCGATCATTATTTCCCGCGTTTAAGATTATCTTAGTCCACTAATTAATTAAGCCACTGAACAAACTTTATATTAATTAATATCTTGTCCTTGAAGTAAAGACAACTCAACATTATTATCCATACCGGAAATAAATTTCCACTTGCAAGATTTGGTATGATAAAGATTCTGAGCCCACCAAGGGGACAAATCAAGCAAGCCGTACTTGCACGCGATTCTCCGTATTAAATCTTAGCAATCGTCATGTAATTAATAATATTGCCCAAGATACAAGGTATCGAATCACATTGATTCTCTTCCCATCATAAGTCAAAGCAATAGTTATTAATTTCACACGATCCTATTTAATGAACGGAGATTAAGAAGTAACGCACCACTGAGGTCTAATTCTTGTATATTCAGTACCGAAGAATTTATCCTCATGTAGGTCCTATTCAGCGCATCGTCATGCACTAGTGTAATCCCTTGGTCAAGACAAGCCAATCTGAGCCTTACACTTCAACCTTTCATGATGGGTTGTTCATTTCCATCTGGGTTGTGAATTTGTACTTAGTCACGAGGAACTGTTAATTTGATCTTCTGTGATCTGGTATCACCAAATTAACTACAACGTAACACGTACTGACTTTATCGAACGGATATGGTGTAAATATATATAACATTCATTCATATTTAATGCAACATGTGATAAATAATTTATTTCAGTAAAATAAATAAGAAATTCAGTTTGGTTATACAAAGTAAAAGCATACTTTTCAGTATGACCCCAACAATCTCCCACTTATACTCAAAGTCTGCTTTTAAGTATACTACAACATGTCTCGTGTTCTATGTGACATCTAATGTCACCCTACACGAACCAAATAATATTTCTCCCACTTATACTCAAAGCAGATTGGCAATGTTCTTCACACCCATTCCTTCCACATGTCTCTCGAATGTACTCTGAGGCAGACCCTTTGTGCATAGATCTGCTAGGTTGTCTTCGGACGCAATCTTTGCCACCTCTATGTCTCCTCTCTTAACGATTTCTCGTATAAGATGGTATTTTCTTTCTATGTGTTTGCTGGCCTTGTGGGCTCTCGGTTCCCTAGAATTTGCAACTGCTCCGGCGTTATCACAGTAAACCGTGATCGTGCTGGGCAAATTCAGAACGACGTCCAAGTCCACCAGGAAGTTCTTAAGCCAAACCGCTTCTTTCGCTGCTTCACAAGAAGCTACATATTCGGCTTCCATGGTAGAATCGACCATGCATTTCTGCTTAACGCTTCTCCATGTTATGGCTCCTTCCCCCATACAAAACACACTACCCAAGGTTGACTTTCTGGAGTCTATGTCTGATTGGAAATCTGAGTCCGTATAACCGATGGTGATAGACTGTCCGATTGATAAACCAACATTCTGTCCCGTGTCCTCTTCAGATACTTCAGAATGTTCTTAACAGCAGTCCAATGCTCTTTCCCAGGGTTACTTTGATATATTGCTACCATTCCTATGACGAAGCAAATATCCGGTCTCGTGCACAACATTGCGTACATGAGGCCTCCCACAGCCGAAGCATAAGGAATACCCTTCATGTCATCTATTTCCTTTTGTGTCTTGGGACACATTTCCTTGGATAGATGGATTCCGTGTCTGAAAGGTACAAAACCTTTCTTGGAATCTTGCATGCTGAATCGCTTCAAAATGGTGTCTATGTACGAAGCTTGAGAAAGCCCGATCATCCTTTTCTTGCGATCTCGAGTGATCTTGATCCCTAGGATGTGACCGGCTTCTCCCAAGTCCTTCATATCAAACTGTTTTGACAGCCATGCCCTTACGTCTGACAACATCTTTACATCGTTCCCGATGAGCAGAATGTCGTCTACGTATAGTACCAAGAATACCAAGGCAGTTCCGTCACGCTTTTTATACACACAACTTTCGAAGTTGTTTTGATCAAAACCGTAGGATTTTATAACTTGATCAAAACACTGATTCCAAGCACGGGATGCTTGCTTTAGCCCATAAATGAACTTCTTTAGCTTGCAAACCAGATGCTCTTAGCCTTTTTCAATGAAGCCTTCGGGTTGTGGCATATAGTTTTCTTCGTCAAGACTTCCATTGAGGAAAGCTGTCTTGACATCCATTTACCAAATCTCAAAATCCAGGTGCGCATCAATCGACAAGAGAATTCGGATGGACTTGAGCATGGCTACGGGCGAAAAGGTTTCCTCATAGTCGGTCCTTTCTTTCTGAGTGTACCCTTTCGCCACGAGTCTTGCCATAAAGGTTTCAACCTTTCTGTCCGGTCCCCTTTTTCTCTTGTATACCCACTTGCATCCAATGAGTTTTACCCCATTAAGTGGTTTGACTAGCTCCCACACTTTATTTTGATCCATTGAACCCATCTCGGCTTCCATTGCTGTTTGCCAAGATGTCGCATCCTTATTTTGGATCACCTCGTTGTAGGACCATGGATCTGATTCTTCTCCTGAGATCAAGTCCGAGGACTCTCCGATCCCTAAGAATCGCTCGGGTTGTCTGACAACCCTCCCACTACGACGAGGTTCAGGTTATGTAGGTGTGACGCATGGTATGTCTTCTTGTACAGTTAGCAACGGAGTTAGCCCCCTAAGTTGTTCTAAGGTAATCTCGCTTCTAGGCTTTTTATCGTTCATATAGTCTTCTTCCAAAAATCTAAAGTGCGTACTGATTACGACCTTTTGATCTTCGGGACCATAGAACATGCATCCCTTCGTTCCTTTGGGGTACCCTATAAACAACCTTAATTCTGAACGTGCATCCAATTTCCCAGCTTCCCTATCCAACATGTATGACAGACACCCCCAGATCCTCATGTGTCCTAAGCTGGGCTTGCGCCCCGTCCACAATTCCCCAGGGGTTTTTGGAACCGATTTGGATGACACTAAGTTCAGAATATAAGCTGTTGTTTGCAAGGTGTAACCCCAAAATGATTTTGATAAATCCGCATAACTTATCATTGATCTTACCATTTCTAGAAGCGTTCTGTTTCTTCGTTCTGTAACCCCGTTTTTTTAAGGGGTACCGGGTGCAGTCAACTGGGATAAAATCCCTTCATCCGAGAGGTAGTTCAAGAATTCATCGTTGAGGTATTCGCCTCCACGATCAGATCATAGAAACTTGATACTCTTTTCCTTATTATTCTCTGCTTGAGCCTTAAATTCTTTGAATTTATCAAAGGTCTCAGATTTATGTTTCATTAGGAAAACGTACCCATAGCGTGAGTAATCATCGATAAACGTAATGAAATACTCGTAGCCACCTCTTGCTTTGATTTGCATTGGACCACATACATCGGTGTGAACGATCTCCAACACTTCTTTAGCTCTAAGCCCCTTGGCTCCAAATGCCCTCTTGGTCATCTTACCCTCCAAACATGATTCGCAAGTTGGAAATGGTTCAATCAGGAGAGACTCCAATGAACCATCTTGGACCAACCTTTGGATCCTTTTTGGATTAATATGACCTAATCTTAGGTGCCAAAGAAGTGTCTCGTTCATGTTGGTCAAACATTTTCTTTTACTTGAAATAGTAGATGTGTTATAGGATGCATTCTGTGAGTGATATGCACCATTAATAATATAGAGATTGTTCCGTAAAGTTCCATGACAAATAACCACATCGTTACGCATAACAGTAACATGTTTAAAACGAACAGAATATCCATCAGCAAATAGTTTTGAAACATAAATTAGGTTTTTGCGAAAACAGGAACATAAAAAACATCTCTTAAAATTAAACTCTTGTCTTCAAAAGACAATTGCACGTCTCCCACTGCTTCAGCTGCCACTCTCGTAGCATCGCCTAGCGTGATGAGGATCTCACTTCCACTAAGTTGTCGGGTCCGCTTGAACCCGTGAAGTAAACATGATTAGTGGACCCCGTATCCATTACCCACGATTGGGTAGCATATGCCGCTAAACAAGTTTCAACAACTAGTGCTTGAGAATTACCTTTCTTTCCATTCCGCTTGGGATTGGAACATGCCGACATCCAGTGTCCTCTTTTACCGCAGTTGAAACACTTCCTCTTTGGATTTTCCTTGACACTACCAGTATTCCTCATCTTTGTTGGGGTTATATCCCAACAATCTTACCATTGCTCTTGGCAACAGTTGAGTTTGATTGCTTATGGCTTTTGGTCCTCTTCTTCTTCTTGCCTGCCCTTGGCCTAGAAAATGAAGACGGACCACTTGCCGTCAAAGCTTGAGTTTGGTGCCCAATCAACATCTCTGCCGAGACCAAAGCTTGCATCAAATCAGCTAGCGAGACCAAAATGCTCAAAAACTTTTGGGCAGAGAGTGGAGTACCAAATCGATCTGGGTCTCCAGATCATGATGTGCAACTAGAACCTCAAGTTTGTTCAGATGGGCCATCAATTTTGAGGACGTAATCCCTTACGGGGTTGTCCTCCACCTATTTTTAGCGAGAACATATCTCGCAAGGTGATCTGATGAGCCCTGCATTTTGGACTCGTCAGTTGGCTCATCTGATTTTTGGTGTGTTAAGAATCCGCTTGTGCTTTTGTGCAGTTAGGACAATCATAATTTTTCGTTTCCAATCAACATAGTTTTCAATACAATTCTATTGACTTTAAGTATATTAACAGTGGATTAAAAGGTTGCGACATGCTGAACTGAAATAAACACACATCTTGTGTCTATATCCGGATCAACACAAAGAAAATCACATATTGAAATCTCAAAAAAATATGAACATGTATCAACCAACATCTCAAAACAATTTTAAATGAGCCTCTTGGGAGGGTCATCATTTAAATCACATTCAAGCAGGTTACAAACAAGAACAATTACAAACCTTTAATTAAAAATTAATAGTTGACTCCCACTTGACCAATATAAAATTGACAGGGACTTCAGCGAAGTATATGCATATCAATTTTATACCTAAATAATAACCATGATTAAATACAGAATTACTACTTCGTTTTGATCGAGCCTCTTGGGAGGGTCATCGTCGCCACTAATAATAATTCACAATCATCCTTTTGAGAATTTATTCATGTGAAAAGCTTTCTTTTGGCCGTCCCTTAGGGGAATTTCTTCAAAAGATTTCACAAATAAATAAATCATGGAGGTCAAAATTAATTCGATTCAAAACCGAATTAATTGTTTAAAACATACTTAGTAATTTTTTGAATTTGAGATTTTTCGTTGAACAATTCTCATGCAAATACATGAGACATATAAATCTCAGTAAGCAGAAATTATGCATGATGCTGTGAATCTTTCAAAATCCTCCCCATGCACTCACTTTTTAGAAATCACAAATTTATTTATGAAACACTCGCAGGGCCCCAGACTCACTGTTATACACCGGACTGAGCTCATAATATATATAAAATGGTGGCCTACTCTGGGTAGCCCGCCAGGATTTTCTTGGTCACTACGACTCCCAGGTCGCCCCTTCCGTATGATCATAAAACGGTGGCCTACTCAGGGTAGCCCGCCAGGATTTTCCTGGTCACTACCACTCCCAGGTCACCCCTTCCGTGTGATAATAAGACGTTGGCCTACTCTGGGTAGCCCGCTAGGATTTGCCTGGTCAATACCACTCCTAGATCACCCATTCCGTCCTCGGTGTATAATCAGTGGCCAAAAAATATCATTTGATCAAATCTCATTTCATGATAATGCATGATATGCATGATGCAATGCAATGCAACACAGATTAACTCACAAGTTTCACATACAACATATCCAATTTATATCAAATATCGAGCTCACCAGCTCTTTCGACAGTGATCGCTGGATGTTAATCAAACCTCACAATCCACATATTATCCACGTATTGTCAGTTAATCACAATTAAATCACATATGTAGGTCCCGAACGGGTTTAGTGAGGCAGAAGTCTAGAGGGGAGGGGTGAATAGACTTTTGAAACTTTTACGTGATCAGTGTGGTTTGCAAGTAAGTGCTGATATAGAGTGTGTGTGTGGATCAATACAGACTGATATCCAACCTACTGAATGTTGTGACGCTGGTCAGTTGGACTTCTATCAGTTTAACTGATGTGCGGAAGCTGATTTAACCCGTGTGTGAAAAACCTATTATAAAATAAGTCTTAAGGGTTTCTTACTGATCAGTAGACAACAGGTCAAACTGATCAAATCAGTAGCTTGGTGCTAAACTGATCTCAACTTAAGATATGCAAAGTATTTCAGAATAGTAGTGTGCAAATATGTAAAGCAGTAAATCACACAAGATTTATAGTGGTTCGAACTAACTTGTCCTACGTCCACTCTTCCCTATCAGTAGGGGCACCAACTAACCAAATTCACTTAGTTTAATGTGTTAGTCAAACACAATACAATCAGATATTTATAGAGTTCTCACTCATGATCCCAGAAATCAAAACTAGAAACTCTAGTTTGAAATCTTGCTAACAAACTTAACCTATCAACTGATTTGGGTAAGATTTGTTTTGGTTTCCAACTGAAATCTATCCTAGTATTTGAGTAGCCTAAAGCTAAAGGATAAATCTCTTGCTAAGAAACTAAGGGACGAACACTTGAAGATTTGCTTGAGTTCTTGTGTTCTTGCGGAAATGGCTTGAGTGTTTAAGCTCGAATTATTTTCGTAACCTTACTCTAAACGATGATCCCTTATTTATAGATCTCAAAATCGAACTAGCTGTTGGAGAGCCATTCGAATTTTGGTCTATTTAAGGTAGGTTTGCAGGGGTGAAGTGACGTGCTCAGGGCCGGCCATGCCGTCTTTATGCAATACTTGTCCTTTCTAGCCGTTGAACCCTGATACCCCATATCCCGTTCTGTCAATTCCTTACATACGTGTCACACTCTCATTGGTTGTCAAGTACATTTATTTGGCGCCTTGTAAGACCAACTTAGTTGACATTCTGCTTGTCTGATTGACTCATATGTCTTTGGTATATTCTTTGTGTTCTTCTGACATGAGCTGATCTGATCCAACTGATCAGTCTACCTTGAGTCTTCTGGTCCAAGTTGTCTTAGCTCAACTTGAGACTCTTCTGATGTCTTCATGAGATAGGTCTTCTGGTCTTGATATCTTATTGTCATCTGTTCTTCGAGACTTTTGATCTTGAGCCTTCTGATCTTCGAGTCTTTTGTTCTTCATTGCTTCTGCTAAGTGACTCTACTGATTTGGTCTTCTGGTCTTCAAGACTTAAACTATACATATTGAGTCCCCCCTCAATATGTGACCTATTCTTTACATCAACTATCTATACACTTCAGCTGGTCATCCTATTTTGATTTCTGAATCATCAGTCAGCTAACAGGTCTGACTGGTCCTATTACAACTGTTTTGGAACTTCCATCAAAACTATAAATTTCCCAACAACATAATATTATGTTTATGCATTGTAGTTACAAATGAATTTCTACTTACCTCGAACTCTTAGATCACCTTATAAACTCCCTCTACAAAATCTAAAAAAAATGCACTATGAATAGTGTTTCACACTGTGAACAAATTAAATTAGCAGCAATTTATCTTTTTCTTTATAATAGCATGCATTACTGACAGCAAAACTTGTTACCCTCATTTTATTTCTTTCAACCTGCACTTAACTTGAAAGTTCACTTTGGGTAACTAGAATAATTAGCTTGCTTTTAGGTTTACCCACATGGACAACTTCAACCATGTTAGTAAAGCTCAATCACCTAACCAATTCTTGTTGTCAAATATCAAAACATAATAAAATTTTATTCATATTCAAGTATATCAATTAGATGTAGTTTCATTAATTAAAGAAAAATCTAGCTTACCATAAGTTTGAACCACATATAAGACCAAATATTTATACGGACGTGTTTAAAGCAAGAATTATATTAATAAATGAATTGTGAGAAGTTGGGGTATCACAAGATAGAAGTCAATTTTGAGTGGGGAGATCAAGTAAGTTGAATGTTATATCAGTCTGAAAGCTTGTGTTGTGTTGTGTTATATCAGTCTGAAAGCTTGTGTTGATTTGTTCAGTACATCTTGATACTCTAAAATAAGGAATTCCAGTATTAAGGAATTCTCATGTTCAATTAAAAAAAAATGAATGTACGAGCTTGAGTCTCTAAACCACTATAAACTGTTATGTTTTCTATTGCTTTTTGTTATTGCATTTATTATAAAAAAAAATACTTCTAGATGAAAAATGTTGGAATTATACGTGAAAGTATTATGCTACCCCGACAAAAAGTGGCTCATGGTATCATTCTTAGGTCTAATAATATTTTTAAATTACTCCTAGATGCAAAACAATAAGAACATCCCGTCCAACCAAACCCCTCAAACCCCACCCACGAGAACAATATCCCGGCCCACCAAACCCCCCCCTCCCCCTCTCACCAAAAAAAAAACTACAACCTTCTTCCTCTTCGAGCTCAGCAACGCCGCCGTAGCGGGCGTGCATCTGAGCAACAAACATATCTGCGAGTAAGGACGAACAAAGGAGATGATGAAGATGGTATTTGAGGGCGGTAACAGCGGATATGAGGTGGCAGTTGTTTAGATCTAACTATCTCTTTTATATTTCAATTATTTTTTGCATTTTTTTGTTTATAGGTTTGTGATGGCGGCTGATGGGGATGAATCTAGGCTATTTGCGGCATTTTCTGACTTAGGAGCGTCTGAGTTTCAAGGTCTGTGACTTATTGACTCCGCTCGTCCGAGTCCGCTAAGTCATCCGAGTTTGGCTTGCTTTTTGGAGCGAGCTGAGCGATCCCGACGAGTTTGGTTACATCCTTCCAGAAGGAGAAGTATATGGTTTTGATACATACTTGAGTTTTGGGTGTGAAGAATTTTATTGGGTTTGGAAGATTTCAGCCGAAGACTTTTCGAAATTGTAAAGAGGCGTGCACCAGTCTTGTATTGTACATTTGTCTGTTCTTATTTCCTTGTGATTAGTCTTTTTCTCTTTTTTATTTCTTTAGATGAGGGCGTGTCTTGTGAGGAAATTATTTGTGTTTGTGTTTTGAGAATGGGTATAGAAATTGTTGGTTTTGTATTTTGAGGATTGATACAAAAATTATTAAAATTGTTTCTCTGTATGTTATGAATATGTGTTTGATGAAATTTGTTGGATCTATTGGTTTGTGTTGAATTCCAAGAAATGAGTCTCACACGCGTGAATTTTAATACTGGCGTGTTCAAAATGATTTTTTAAAACTTTTTTTTTTGAGATCGGATGATTCGAGGTTGTCCCGAGAATTTTTCCTCGAGAAGAACAAATCGCCGCGAGTCAAAGTTTCATCGAGATTGTGATCCCGAGCGAATTTTCGAAGTTTTTAGATTTAGTCGTGATCATGAGTTTGATTCCAATCGAGTATCGAGAAATATGCTTTCAAGAAAAACATGTAAACGGATAAAATCAAGATAGAAAGCAAACAACACAAAGAATTATAGTGGTTGAGACTGCTCTCCTACGCCCACTCTCTCGATCTTGAGAAATTCCTTAACACATTTCCTAAAACTTTCGGTGATTTCATTTTGCGAATTTACTAACTTTTCTACCTTGAGTTTTACGGGTGACTCACTACGATTTTTTACTAACTCAACACACACAAGTTTTCGGACTACCACAAAGAAATTTTACTAACTAACTTTTCTCTAGAGTTTTCGGATCGACTAACCCGGCACTTTTTTACTCACTTTTTTACAACTTCTAACTCACTAACAAAACACACACTCAAACTACCTTATCAAAGGGTTTGGATGTGTTGGTTTCAACTAAGGTGAAATATCTTTTCTGATAAGAACAAATGCAAATTTAGGATATCTCTCTTAAGTTCTTTTGGATATTTCTTATCAAATCTAGTCTTAGTGAATGAGCTCTCTTCCAATGTGAAACACTTGAGAAATTCTAGGTTTGAAAGTCTTCAATTTGCAAGAAGAATCTGAATGAGCTCTTGAGTTCTTTGAAATTTCCGTATCCTCTCAATGGTGAAGGTCATTTTGGTATTTATATGCAACTTCTCCAAGGTCACTCTTTGAAAAACTATCGGATTGGAAGAGATAAAGATCAAGAGTTTCCTCTTCCGGATATTGATGAACCATTATTTTTTAGGATTTGAACCCTCCCTTGCATGTTTTAGGCAATATGCAACTTTGAAGCCAATCACCAATTTTTGCAGTCTGGAACATAGTACTACTGACAGAAATTCAGGGTCCTATCGCTTTCAGTGTTAGTAAAGTACAATGTTGTCTTCCTCTGATTGGTTCTTGTCTTCAGTGAATGTAGACAAACAAAACGACTCTTTTAGGCCAATCTCTCTGTATGAAACAACCTTAAACCACACTTAGACTTAGTTCCTTTTGTCTACACTTGAATGTTTTGGGCAATATCTATTCTTCTGAAAATGTGCGTTTTCCTCAGTTTTGTATGAATTCAGATAGATATTTCTTCAGTTCCTCTGAACATTCAGGTCTTTCTGAGTCTTCAGTAACTTACTGAGTCTTCAGTATCTTATGAGTCTTCAGTAACTTCTGAGTCTTCAATTCTTCAGTATCTTCTGAGTCTTCAATTCTACCTGAGTCTTCAGTTACTACTGATTCTTCAGTAACTCCAAAATCTAATCTGATCTATATCTGCTGACTATACATGGTGTAGATATCTTCCTGAACAATCTATACTGAAACCTGACTCAGACTATCAAGATTATTCTGAACATGTCATACTCAGGGGTTTTGGGATCTAATCAAAATTTCTTTATTAAATTCATCTCCCAACAATTTCCCCCTTTTTTATGATGCCAAAACCATCTTGTTACATTTAAGAAAACCTAACCTATACTCAGGTTTCAGTTACCTATTACAATCCAAAATGGTATATCTCCCAACAATTTCAAAACATAAGTCATATCAAATAATAAAAGACATGTAAGAAGATA
Organism: Stenogyne calaminthoides; assembly: GCA_037126765.1. NCBI lineage: Eukaryota > Viridiplantae > Streptophyta > Magnoliopsida > Lamiales > Lamiaceae > Stenogyne > Stenogyne calaminthoides. The sequence goes on from JBBCBC010000017.1 coordinate 27,888,387, forward strand.
ATGAGATATTATCTTTGAGCGCAAAAGATAAAATTTTCATTGATGTAGGATAAGAGTTACATAGTACAATGAAAATCAAAAGCATTCAAAAGTACATAATCTTCAGTCTTCTTCCACCTCATCCTCTGGCACTTCTAAGTTGAACATCCCATAGTACCTTTTCTTCAGTTCATCTCTTGCCTTGATGATTTATGGGTTGTTTCCTGTTAAGCCTAGCTGAAGAGCATACTGAGCAATTTCCTGAGAGATGGTTGCTTCATTCACATAGCCATTCTCAAATCTAGGAGCTGGGTACATGTATGGTCCTGGAGCTACAATCTGAATATTGCCTTCATCTGCCAGGTTGATCCATTTCTGCAGATACTCAGGATAAATTGTCAGCAGGTACTCAATGAATGCTTCATTTTTATCTGAGCTGCTCCCCCCCCATTCCCTCAGAATTCCATAGTAGAACCAGAAGGTTCTCTTGATTTCCTCCCATGCATCATTGATCTGTAGAGGCATCCACTTATCATTGTGCGGCCACTTCTGAGTCTTTTCTGCACCTCTCCTCTTGCCAATGAACTTCTTTATCTCAGATTCTTCAAACTCCATGATCAGTTTCCTCTGAGTAGGTTTTGATACTTTTGCTCTTTTCTTCTTTTCTTGCTCAACGAATGCTACAGCCTTTCGCTTGACTTGGGTTTCACCAGCTTTGCTCGTTTCAACTCTTCTTCTTTCAGTCATCTTCTCTTCATTAATTTCCTGAGTTATTTGTTTTGATGTCTGAGTGTGGCCAGGTTCTTCAGCTTCTCTGAATTTCAATTTTTCAGTGGCCTCAATCTCACTCAGAGCATCAAGGATCTTCTTTGCATCAGCTTCTACTCTTGATTTCTTCTCCAAGGTCTGTGTCAACAATTTATCCAATTGACCTTTTGAACTCGGTCTTTCCCCCTTTTTGGCATCATACCTTGGGAGGAGTTGGGTCAATATATTATCCATGTGATATTGTTCCTTGCCCAAACTGCGCACTTCCCCAGCCAGCTGATCATGCTCATCTTCTAGCCTCATCATGTAGTTCTTGGCCACTGAGAATTCCTCTGAGAGCGGAGCAAACTGTTTTGAGAAGACATCATGCATCATTTCTGTCATCTTGGTCATGAGCAGGGAGCCCATTTCCTCAACAGCTGTCTTGATCATCTGATCATTCTTCTCAACCAGTTTAGCTTCAAGATAAGCAGTTCTGTCTTGGTACATTTTCTCCATATCTGAATTGAGCTATGTCCTTACTCCATCAATTTTCCTTTCCAGAACAGTCATCTTGTCTGAGAAAGTTGTTTGCAGTTGTAGCATATCAGATGATGAACTCAGATTGTCTAGCTTTTGAGTCTGACCAGCCAATGTTACTTCCATCTGAGTCATCTTTTCCACCATTGTCTCTATCTTCTTGAGTTCATCCAGGATTGGGGTTAGATCAACCACTGGAGCTTGAACAACTGGTTCCAACTGAGTTGGATGCTCCAATTGAGCCTCAGTCTGTATACCGTAAACAACAGATTTAAAGATAGATACTTCAGTAACTTTGACATAATTTACAATAGTGCCAAAATGTACCTGAAGAGTGCTAACTTCGATCGAGGTTATGCGGTATCGATCTGCTTTCGATACCGAACTTCTTTCTGCACATCATCTTGAGTTTCTTTTCCTTGTTCAGATTCCTTCTCTTTCTCAGGTTCGGTTTCTTTCTCAGGTCCCTTTTCTCCTCCTTGATCTCTTTCCTCTTCCTGATTATGAGCCTTTGGATTCACTAAAACCTCGGTATTCTTCTTCTCTATCTCTTTCTTTTCAACAGCTCGTCGAAATCAGCAACCTTCATCCTGAGCTTGGTCTTTTTGAAGCCTGAAAACTCTGTCAACACAGCAGTTTGAACATTCCACCAGTCCTCTCCTCTGAAGGAGGCAATGTTAAGCATCTCAGAAAGTGTCTGATTCAGAATATATACGGTTGTTCTGAGCCTGAAGAAGAGATCCTGAAGGTCAGGATAAGCGCTCAGCTCCGGGTATCTGTCAAGGATGAACCGTTCCCCCTTGCTTCGCCATTCAGTTTCTTCCGCCTCTCCCTTCTTCAACTTTGGGCTCTCAGGAACATTAGGCTCAGTTATATCGGTTGTAATCTTGATGGATCGAGAAAAAGGTTCATTCGTGAGAGTGCATCAAGTTCACAATTCTGAGGTTGATTGATCGAAATGCGAGTCGATCTTTCTTCAGTTGAGATCTGAGATCCCTTAAAAATTTCCTGAAAATTTTCGTCTGAGCTCAGAGAGGTTTCGAGTACCTCTGAGAAAACATGTTCCTCAGTTTCTTGCTCCTGTACATTCTTCACCACCTGAGCAAGAACCTGAAGTGGAGATTTCAACCCTTGGCGATCTTGGTTTGGGTTTCTTGATTCATAGCCTCTTTTCAGCAATAGTATGAAGCCTTTTTCACTTCTGAGGAGCCAATGCTTTCTTCTTCAGCTTTTCTCCTTTCTCCCTCTTCAGTTTCATCAGGGCTTTCCCCCTGGCTTGCTTAGCTTCTTCATCAGCTTCCTCAGTGGATTTCTGAGAGGTTTGTCTGGTTTCCCTGACTTGTTCAACCACTGAAGTATCCTCCCCAGTCTCTTCTTTAGCAGTCTCCTCTTGAGACTCAGTAATTTTCTCTTTATTTTCCCTCAACGTCTTCTTGGTTGGTTTGAACATGATCTTGGATCTTGGAAAGGAAGTTGTATTGGCAAAGATGTCCTCTTCTTCTCTGCATGTTTCCAAGATAAATGCAATCTTGGTTGCATGTAGGATTTTTCCTTTAATCACCATAGAGCCATTCACCTTTTGAATGTGTTTGGCTTGATCACTGATCACTTTGATCAAGTAGTGCAACCAGTTAAATGCCCTTGAGGGTGAGTCTTCAATTGCCGCCATTAACCTCAACTTAGGCTTGCTTATCTGCTCGAAACTACCAGATCCACTCATAATGCATTTGCTCACAATATCCAAAAGTACTCGATATTTCAGCTTCATATGCTTTTTGTTCAAAGTAGCTTCAAACTTTACCGGATGCTCAGCAATTTGATCCAAGTATTCTTGTTCCCTACCCACCATGTACAACGTAGGGTCTTCCCCTCGATCATTCAACTCATATATGGCATTTAAATTCTTAGGGATAATATACAACTCCCTAACAAAATCCACATATTTTTCCGTACGTACTAGATGCGACACCGTAATTTTAGAGTCTATGTAATTTTCCTCATCTAATTGCATATTAGCAACAAACTCTATGTAGGTCCCGAACGGGTTTTGTGAGGGTGGAAGTCTAGAGAGGAGGGGTGAATAGACTTCCAAAACTTTTCGTGCGGATCAGGTGTGAACTGCAGATTACCCGATCAGAGTGCTAGTGTATCAGTTTAGACTGATGTTCAATCTTACTGAGTGCCTGGAGGCAGATCAGCTTGATATCTATCAGTTTAACTGAATGGTGCGGAAGCTTGTTTTTACCCTTGTGAAAAACCAGTTTTATCAATCTGATTCTGAAGACAGTTTTCAACCAGTTGACTAATGGTGTCAATCTGATCAGATCAGTTGCTTGGTGCAGACTGAGCTTATCTTAGAATATGTATGCTGTTTAAAACTCAGTTATGTGGCTTGTGTAAAGAAATAAGAAAGCAAGTAAATGCACACAAGACTTTTTATAGTGGTTCAGACGAAACCCGTCCTACGTCCACTCTTCCCTTAACACAGGGGAACCTTAGCCTACTTTAACCTGCGGGACTTATATCCTTTTCAGGATGGCCGAGATGTTTACCGAGTTCCCACTCTTACAAACTTAACCTGCGGGACTTATATCCTTTTCAGGATGGCCGAGATGTTTACCGAGTTCCCACTCAAGCTTAACCTACGGGACTTATGTCCTTAAAAAGGATAGCCGAGATGTTTATCGAGTTCCCACTCTACAAACGTAACCAGTGGGACTTATATCCTTAAAAAGGATAGCCGAGATGTTTAATGAGTTCAAGACTCTCTGAGACTTAACCTAACTTGCGTTTGGGTAAAGAATGATTGAGGGTTCCAACTGGAAATCTATCCTGATGCTTTAGGTAGCCAAAATGCTAGTGGATAGGATTTCTTGCTAAGAACTAATGGGATGAACACTATAAGAATAATCTTCAAATGTAGTGTTCTTTGAACGGAGATTTTGCTGTAGCTTTAGCTTCTTTTGCGGTGTCTCCGTGTTTGTTCTTGCTTTTATCTCTGTTGGTGCTTGTTAATCACTGTTGGTCATCTTTCTTCAAAATGAAGATCGATCCCATTTTATAGACCTCGAAATCAAAGAGCCGTTGGAGAGCAATTTGAATTTTGGGCTATATTAGGTAGGCTGTAGGATATGATTGTGACGTGCTCCGATTATCGGCATGGCCGTAGGCATCATTAGCTCCGTTTTTTGTCCTGGCGTCGTATCCCACAATGTCGGCTCTTTTTTGTGCGTGTCGCTTTCTCCTTGGCTTTCATGAGGCAAACCTTACGAATTTTATCCGTTAGACGATTGATATTCTTTTTGTAGAAGATTCATCTTGTCTGGTGTATCTTTTTGATTGTCACCAGGTGTGAGCTGACTTGATCAGATAACTGATCAGTCTACCTTGTTGAGTCTTCAGATGCATATTGTCTTAGCTTCAATATGCAGACTCTGCTGAATGTAGGTCTTCAGGTCTTTTGATCTTCTTGGTGTCTCTCGAGCCTCGGTGTATTGGTCATAACCGAGTCTTGAGTTTATTCTTGAGTCTTGAGTTTATCCGAGTCTTGAGTTCATCCGAGTCTTGGTGTTTATCTGAGTCTTTAGGTTCATCTGAGTCTTCAGTGTCTTCTTGTCTTCACCTGATCTACTGACTTCTTGTCTTCTGATTTGCACTTAGTCTTCTGATCATCTGACCTTATCTGGGTCATCTGATGCTTCGACCTGACCTATACATATTGAGTTCCCCCTCAATATGTGACCTATCTTTACTTGACTATCTATACATTTAAATTTGGTCATCTTAATCGATTATAAGTCATCGATCGACCTAACAGTCGGATGGTCCTATTACAACCTGATTTGGAACTTCCATCAAAACTAAGTTACATATTTCCCAACAATTTCCCCCTTTTTGATGGAACCAAAACACTTAAACAAACTTAATCAGAAAAACAGATACCATGAATGGAAATGTAGATGATGCAAATGGTACATACCTCAGAAGACAATGAAATGTTGTCTTAGAATCAGTGAGATGAAGAATTTTATTCAGATAGGTGTGTGCATTGTAGAATACATGAAGAGCGTACCTATCATCTGATTCCAAGTTGTCTTCTTCAGGTGTACTTGAACATTTGCAGTTCTTTGGGGATGCCAAACATCTTGTACATCCTTTGCATTAGCTTGTCCAGCTCTTATTTTTTATGGATTCCTTCTTTTTCAGCAAGTCCATAGTAGATATTCTTGAATTTAACAGGATCTAGTTTGTTGTCTGGACGCAAAGGTGGAAGAAGTGGTTCAAAGGGTGGAGCTTCTGGTATAAGTGACATGATCTTGCCTTCTTTCATCACTGTCTGGTAGAAGTCTGGGTACTTTGTTTCTAACCAGTTCCGGAATTCATCATCATTTTCATCGATCTTGATGAATTGGAATCTTCTCCGGGATGTAGCGTCACATAACCATTCTCCTCGATTTGATCCCATTGCGGAAAGCAAATCTTGCCGTCTGTGAAGGATGCCTTTAACAGTCTGCGGAAGGGCATTCTTCTCCCAAGCAATCTCCTCTTCTGCTAACCGTTCTTCCTTTTCCGCCGGATGTAGCGATGTTCGATCCCTTTGCCTCTGCTTCTTGATTGCGGTCTCTCTTATTCTCGATCTTATGCGCTCTTGAACTTGTTAGAGTCATCCGCTTTGGTGGAGAATAGCTGGCCTTGTCTCTGATCTTCCGCATTTGCTTTTATCATCTTGCCTTTGCCTTTCTTCCTCCTCAGAGTTTGCTCAGGTTCGTCTTGTTCGTCTTCTTCAGCTAATTTCTTAGCGAGTTCAAGGCTCTTGGTCTGATCATCAGTTTCCATTCTTTTCTGGACGAACGAAGAGAAGTCTTCAATCTTGTCGACTCTGGTAGTAACCTCTGAAAGAGCACTTTTCTGCTCAGCGATCTCTTTACTGTGTTGCTCCACAGTTTCTTTCATTTCAACAACGAGATCGGTAGATGGAGTGGCTGGCAAGTCAGATACAGTGGTTTTTGGTAGAGATGAAAATTTTACCAACTGTGTCTGAGTCTGTTTTTCTTCCTTCTCTTTTTCTTGAGTCTATTTTTCTGTATTCTCTTTTTCTTTAGACTCTTTTCCAGACTCTTTTCCTTCCCTCTTTTTGGTTGCATCAAAGAGGTTGGACATCTTGAGGTTCAGAGTTGTTAATTGCCGTGTGATCTCCTCTCTGAGTTCCTCGACAACAAGAGGAGTGATCTGAACGGTGGCAGAAGGTGCAGGTGTGAAGAAGCGTCTGAGAGCAGTTTCGATCTCCTGTCTTGCTCATTCTGTAGAAGCTAGAAAACGTTTCCAACCAATATCTAAGTGGTTGTTGGTCTTGTCCAAGGATGCCCAGACACTTTCCAAAAGTACTTGTGTCTGATTGAGCATCTCTGTCTGAACTAAGAGTTTGTCAGATTGGAGTTTGAGCTTCTCAGCAAGAGGGTATACTAGTTGCATTACTTCAGCAAGGATGGCATTGTGCATCCCAACAGTGTGACTTTGTTCCTTGTCAACTAGTTTCGCTTGCTCATCTTCAAACCGCTTCATCAGATCTGCTGTGAGCGCTGCGAATTTATCTTCAAATGCAGTCTTGATCCCATCCTGAATCTTCTGAGAGTGACGATCTAGGGTATCAGAGCTCATCGTAGCAGTCTGTTCAGATGTTGAAGCCTTGCCAAATTGAGTCTCATCTGTAACACCTATTCTTGGTTCATCGGCAGTTCCCTCATGATCTGTAGGAGGTTGAAAGGTTTTCTCCCTGTTATCAGCAATTCCGAACCTTTCGTGAATCAGCCATCTGATATCATCGTCAGATGTCAATTCAACAGCACTTTCAATCCCAACATTGTGTAGACATTTCAACTCCAAGTCTACAAAGAAATTTGATCCCAGAGTTGCCATTAGAATCAGAAATTCTTCAATGCTCTTCTGTCTGATATCCCTCCAGAACACTATTTCTTCTATCTGTTGCTGGATGCCAGGATGTTGATCCAATTCAGGGCATAGATCCAGCAGATACTCTTTGATCCGTTGCTTCATTATTCTTATGATGGGGCTCTCTGGAGCAGGTGAAGCAAGTACTGTTCTGGTGTTGAAGGGATTATGAGAGATGGACACACGTTCGTCGGATCTCTCAGGTTCTTGAGACTGGATCGGGGATTTGGATATTTGTAGTTCAGGTTCGTTTTCAGTTTGTTGAGGGTGTTCAGTTTCCTGAACTGGTTCATGGATTGGTGGTGTGGGAGATTTTGTTCTGAGAGATGAGGGTGAGGGTGAGAAGGTTTTGTGGGGAGAGGGTGGAGATGATGATTTTTGAGGAGAGGGTGATGGTGATTTGGAAGTGGGCGTTGGCGATCTTGCTCTCTGGAAGATCTTGGTTAGAGGCAGAGAATCAGATGGTGATTCTTCATCAGATTGCACCACTTATGTCCTTCTGACAAATTTCTCTCCTTCTGCTGTGATCATCTGTTCTTCCCTTGCTTCTCTGATAGTTGGCTCAGAGCGGACTGCTATCTCCCCTTCCGATTCTTCTTGCATCAGATCCTCCGTTCTGCTAGCTGTTTTGGCAGAACTTGGAGCAGTCTTCAGAGGAGATGAGACTCTCTTCTGACGTTTCCGCTGAGCATCTGGTTTCTTGGCCAGATCCTTCCTCTTCATTCTCTTCTCTGGAATGGCCTTTTCCTGCACTTCAGACGATGCAGTTGCCTTATCTTTTCCTTTCTTTTCTCCCTTGGGTTTGGGCACATAAGGAGTCGGATCCTCATCAGCTTGTCCAGGTAGGGACTCATCCTTGCCCAGTATGGCCTTGTGCTTTGCTTGGTAAACCTTCGCTCCATTCTCGTTCCATTCATAATTCTGTGGCAGCTTATCTGACAGAATGATAGAGATTTTGTGTATGAATGAGCACTTCGAAGATAAGCACACTTCATTTCGAACTTCCCTGAGTCTTTTCTCAGTCTTGCTTTGACCATACCCAACCAATCGATGTCTGAAGCCTTCTTGATTATTGCAGCCATGCCACTTATCTTGTAAGAAGTGACCGCATCAAGGCTGTAAGTTGAGCACATGATCACCTTCTGAACAATTTCAAGAAGAAGGCGATACTTTCTTTTCAGATAGGAGGCTTTGACGTTCGTCGTGTTCTCCTTGTTTGCTGGTCTCAACAGTTCGGCTTCAAGAAACTCCTTTTCTCATACAGTAGTCGTGTAGGTCTCTGGATTGATGTTTCCTCGAGTTAGGCCAAAAATCCTCTGTAGATCGTCATTCGTCACTCGAACTTCAATTCCGTCAACGGAAGAAATCAGGTCAGCATCATTGTCTTCATCCCTCTGCAAATTGTAAAGAAATTCCAGGGCTTCATGGGTATGAACGATGTTCTGATGAGTAGAGCAATATCGTTCCAGTTCACACTCTCGAAGGCACTCCAGAATTTCCAGCGATTCCGGATCTGAGGTGATGTTGAAGACGACGTACTTTTCATCAATGATGTCCTTCATAGATGCAAAGTTGCAGTACTTTTTCCCTTGGCCCAGTCTTGAAACAAGGTGTGCCATTTCTGTACGATATGCAAATTGATGTTTAGTTTGAGTAAGATAATTCATAAAATTCAGTCAAACTCGTAATTTCAGCATCAATTTAGCAAGTAAGCGTTTAGATCATATACAAATTACAGAAATACAACTTGTAAACCTAGGTACCATAGAGAAATTGAGATCATATAATTAAAAGAAATTACCAGTAATTGATTCGAAAGATTTTGAAATCGGAAGTGTAGAATCAAATAATTTCGAAGGTAATTCTCAGAGGGTTTTAAACGAATGATCTTTTAAGAATTTTTGAGAAGACGAAGTAGTGGAAAGCGGTTTTCTGAGAATTTTTTTTTATTTTGTAGAATACGAGGGAAAACCTTTTTGCACAACTTTCCAAAGTACTCAAGTATCCGTGTTTTGAAATCGGTGGCTGAGATTAATCGGCCAAAAGGTATTTTGATCGCATGGTTGAGAAAAGTAGTCTTCTCGTTTTCCAGACTCGAAAAATCGCAATAAAATGTTTTGAAAACATTTTCCCAAGTCCGCATTAAAAGCTTTGCAGAGCATGCGTCATGAACAGTGTAAAATAAATCAATTAAAATAAATAACGCATATAAAGTATTCAGAAAGAAATGAATAAGAGAGCGTATCTGACTGATTGATATTGTAATCAATCAGTTACCACATTGATCTGATCTGGTACTTTGTTGACTTATCTGATGGTTGCCTTATGCATTTCCCAACAATATCTCACTTATCTGATCAGATTCTTGCTTCAAACACTTCGCCACTTATCTGATCCTCTTTTTCTGATACTCTATATCCTTCAGTCTTCTTCTAAACATTCTTCTAAACAACCCGCATTTACTGAAGTCAACTCCCGCCAAAACTTTTACTTCGGGGAGTCCAAAAGTCACCTCGATTCCCAAATCGGTGCGATTTGACATACGTAATAATGGCTTAGATACGCTGTGATTTAATCACACCGTTAACTCATCCAACCATTAGCCGCGTGTACCTAACGCGTTGTCGATGCAAATTTCTCTTAAGATTTTCTGAGAAGATAAAATTTGCATTTATACCCCTAATTTCCTTCTATAAATTAGCCTGGGGTGTTAGGCATACAACACAATCATAAACCATTTCATCTTCTTTAGCATATCCTTCATGCTTTTCCGATGAGTTCCTTATTTCCGGTGAAACTTCCGGTGGGAACCTTTAGCCCTTTTCCAATGAAATCAGCTTCTCAGATCAACCCTGTGTGTTCCTTCACACTGCTTTCGTCGTCATCTAAGATTTCACATACGATCAATGCTAAGCTTCTTTACCACCGTGGAGGCGGATCTGCTAAAGCAAATGAGAAGGCACTTCTCCTAACCGTATGCACCTTGTGCGCCTATCGAGAAGACGAAATTAGCATCAACAGACTTAGTCTGAAACAAAACATGAGTTTGGTATATAAAATAGTGTATCAAACTTAATATTTGCATGAGACACTCATGGCCATATGGTCTTTGTGACCAAACCTGTGGCACTGTGTCCCATTTAACAGCTGGAAGTCCTGTTGATTTTACGTCTGAGGGCTTCCGGCTTGGACATCCTTCAAAGCCTCTCTTGCTCCTCCTTCAGAAGCTTTTAGATTGGCTCAGGATTCTCGAAGCCTCTCTGACGTCCCTTCTTAGGATCGAGGGAAAATGAGAGCGTCATACCTTGACCTCTCTCTCGTTCCCTGCCTAGGGTTGTCTTAGGGCTGATGGTTTATGCTTTGACCTCCGGGTCTTCTTGTACTTGTAATACCACTTGAAGACAGCTGTAGCATTTGTAGCTTGTGATATCACTTGTAACTTGTAAATCTGATCTCCGGGTCTTTATCAATGAAAAACTCATTATTCCATTCTTTGTGTTGTTTCTTCCGACTTATCGCGATCTGTAGCTTTAATCTTGATTTGCTTGTTATTTGTAGCTTTAATCGATTTATAAAGTAATCTTCCAATCGATCGGTTCCCCTTAATCGATATGTCTTGAATCGATCGCCCTTTATCCGAACCCGGATCGGTACGCTTATCGACTTTCTCGAATCGCGCTCCTTATCGAACTTGGATCGGCTCCTCGTCCGTCAGTCGTCCCGATCGGTTGAGATTCCTAACTCAACCGATTTCACTTAACTGGTTAGTCTTTTAACCAACCGGTTTCGGAGATCATTCCTTCAACCATATCGGTACATTTTCTCCAAGATCCAAAGAAATTTCTAGCTTCGTTGCATAACTCTCTCGAATCGACCTCACTAGCGGCTTGGTTAAAATATCGACTTTTTCGCTTGTCAAGTATGGATCTTTTTCCATCGATATTCTTCTTTTCAACATGATCTCTCGATAAAATGGTGTCGACATCCACATGCTTGCATCTTGTATGTAGAACGAGATTTCGAGTGATTGCAATATCACTATTACCATCACGCGTAATATAGGTACATTCTTAGCTATGATGTTGTAATCCCTCATTTGCCGACTTAGCGCAGAGCGGTTGGGAACAACAACTTCCTCGCAACCATATATTCTCGCTTGGTAGTAGATGTCGAATCGATGTCCGCTTTTTCGAAAACCATGAGATCGATTTTTATTTCCCTTAAACCGACATGAACACGAGGTTGACTTTTCATCGATTACGCAACCTCCGTAATCAATCGAATACCCACTAAGCTCTAGATTGTCATCGATGGGTAAAATAAACCAAGATTTACGGTCCCTTCAGATACTTGAGAATCCGCTTTTAGGCCGCTTCTAGGTGGCTTTTTCATTGGATTTGCTTTGAAATCGGGCGATACACCCATCGCAAACGTAATGTCCGGGTCTGGCGGGCAATCAGTATGATAGTGATCCAATTAGAGCTCTATACTCTTCCGATCCGTTTTTCGACCATCTTCGTTCGATCCATCTTGAACCCGGTCATCATGGGAATTCCGCTTCCTTGCAATGTTGAACTCCAAACTTTGCGGTCGATTTCAGATATCGGGCCTTTGGCGTAGATGAATATCCCTTCACTCTGGCTTGACTTGTAAACCCGTAGAAAGTAATTCATCCGACCCATCATGGACATCTCGAACTTCCCTTGCATCAACTTGTGAACTTCTCACACTGACTTCTTGTTGGGAGATCCAAGATGATGTCGATCCACGAGATCCGAACCATCGTAATATCTTCTCCATCTTCTATTCTCGAATAAGGTTACGTCCACTATTCCTTTAGTGAACCCGCCGTCTCCGTCCAAGAATCGAGAGAGTGTATCATACCAAGCTCGAGGAGCTTGTTTGATCCGAAAGAGCTTTCCTTAAACGGTACACTTGGTTGCCTTTTTTTCAAAGCACGGAGGTTGTTCGACATAAACTTCCTCTGCTAGTACCCCGTTTAAGAATGCACTCTTTACATCCATCCGATACACATGAACCCCTCTGTGGGAAGCATATGCGTAAAGCTTGACCGAATGGCTTCTAGGCGGCGGCCCGGTGCAAAGGTCTCATCATAATCAATTCCTTCGATTGTGAATACCCCCTTAGCAACAAGTCTTGCCTTATTCTGGTTATGACATTTTTTCTCATCTCTCTTGTTCTTGAATACCCACGCCGTGCCAATTACGTCTTGATGTGTTGGTGCGTCCACCAATTCCCAAACTTGATTCCTCTCAAACTATTTCCGGCTCCTCCTGCATGGCTAGAATCCAGCTTGCGTCTTGTAGATCTTCCTCTACTGTAGTTGGTTCCTTCAAAGACAGATAACAATAGTACATGACACTTTCACCAATCTGATGTCTAGTTTTGACTCTATCAGATGGGTCTCCGATAATCGATCAATTTGGATGGTGGTAATCCAGTCCTTCATACGATTACGATGTCGTATGTATGGAGAACATCATCCATATCTGATAGTTCATTACTAGTGATTGGGAGTGGTGCGGAGTTATGATCCACTTGATAAGAACATGTCTCAGCTGATGTTGGACTCATCATGTCTTGCCGATGTACGTTCAGTAGGAACTTCAGAAGTTCCCCCTGAACCAGATGGTTCAGTTGATACTATCTCAGCTGTAACAACTTCTTCACTGACAGTTGTGCGTACCTTAGGGTCTGATTGACCTATTGAATCAGCAAGATCAAGTTCTGGGATGTACACTTTTATGTGTTTAGCTTCTTTCTCCTTGATGCTTAGCTGATCCATTTTCTGCGTGTCAAGTATAGATTGATGCAGTGCGCTTTGTTACGGAGTGACTTTCTCTTGTTCAGAAGATGTCTCATCAAAGACCACATGGGGTGTTTCTTCCACAACTAGAGTTCATTTGTTGTAAACCCTGAAGGCTTTGCTGGATGAGGAATATCCTAAGAATATACCTTCATCTGACTTGGCCTCAAAAGTCTTCAACTGAATTTTCCCATTGTTGTGAATAAAACACTTGCACCCAAAAACATGGAAGTATGAAACACGAGGTTTTCTATCCTTCCACAGTTCATAAGGTGTTTTGAAGTGAGTCTTAGTCAGAGAACATCCTGCATTACGAGTATGGGCATCTTGTGTTGATTATACGCCCTTGAAACGGCTTGGTGTAGCATGTTCAGCTAACATAGTGCGAGCAGCTTCCTTGAGAGTTCTGTTTCTCCGTTCTGCTACTCCATTTTGTTGTGGTGTTCTTGCAGCTGACGTTTCATGTCTGTATACCAAACTCAATGCAAAAAATCAGTAATAAAGGAATTCGGGAACTCGTACCTTTATCTCGATCGATTTTTACTATCTTCGACACCCTTCTCGCTTTTTGTAGCTTCTTGAGCAAAATTTCGGGTATCTTAGTCATTGTCTCGTTCTTCTTGTATAAGAATACAACCCAAGTAAACTTGGAATAATCATCCACGATTACAAGAGTATATTTGCGTCCACTGAGACTGACTGGTGTAACTGGTCCGAATAGATCCATATGGAGCGATTGCAATACTCTCTTGGATCTTTGGTCCCGATATTCCCTTGAATGAGGCTTTAACTTGTTTTCCCTTCGACGACATGCGGCACATGTCCGATCTTTGGAGAATATCTCATTCGGAAGTCCTCAACCAAAGACATCCTAGCGATCTTGTTGAGAGTTTTGAAGTTCGGATGACTCATTCTTTTTTATGCGAGAGCCAATCGCTACTTTTAGAACTCTTAACAATTAAGCATGTATTCTTTGGGCAACCTGTTCCAATCATTGTAGATTGTGCCTTTTCTTGAACCGATTAGCAAGATTTGTTGAGTGGCTCGATTCCTTATCGTACACTTGTCGCCGAGAACTCAACGCTAAATCCGATTTATAGAAATTGTAATCTGGATAGTAGATTGTGCTTCAATCCTTCGACATCTGAGACTCGATTACTTGTACATCATCATTCTCTAAGGTTCGAATCCCTTGGTAAAACCAAAGTTATCATCACCGAAGAGTACACGTGGGCCTTCTTGTTCTTTGTAAGAGCTAAGGAGATGTTTGCTTCCAGTCATGTGCCTTGAGCATCCACTATCGATGTACCAGATAGTTGCTTGTGCACCTCCTTTGTTGGCTAGTCCCACGCGAACCTGTAATCAAATCAGGCTTTAGGTACCCCTTTGGAATTGGGTCCTGGGGGGTTAGTGGTGGATTTAGGGATCCACACAAACAGAGCACTTCTATGAAAATCTGATAGATTAGAAGGTCTGATTTGTCTCCCATACATATCAACATAATCATACGTCTCTTTATATGCTTTCTGATTAGTATGATTATTCGTGTGAGCCTTGGTTGACTTAGAAGACTTGGGATTTTTCTTTATATTTTGTCTTCTTTTAATCCAGTGTGGCTCAGGTGCAGTAGCCCTAGATCTCTGATTATAAGGGTAGGTACGACTGCTACCATCAAAAGATTCATATCTTTTTGGCATAGGTGGTCTTTGCAGTTTACCTATAGCTTGCTTATTAGGCAGCTGACCTTGATTGAGTTTCAGATTAGATTTCTTTCTTACAGGTTGTCTCTTCTGATACCTAATCTGCTGATCAGGTTGAGGTTTCTTCAGAAGAATTGGGTTCTTCTGTTGATTCCTCGGTTGATGCTTTATCAGTTGGGGTTCATTTATGTTCCCTTTCTGATTAGGCACTTGCCTTACTTGCTCAACAGGTCTTTTTCCCTTATTAGATACAAGTTTAGCTTTTAATGTATCTTTGTCAAAGATTCGTTTGATTACACCCTTCTGAAGTGAATCAAACGGGGCTTTTGAGGATATAGAAGGGTTCTCATACCCAATTCCCTTCTTGTTAGTAGGCGTTCGAAAATAGGTGTTCATTTCTTGAATGGTTTTAGATGACTTCGTGAAAACCTCTATTTTCTTGCGCAAACTATCCTCAGTAGTTTTTAGACTCTCATGTAGTCGGAATAGCTCATCAAATTTAGCTTGAAGGATTTTAAAATTGTCAGCTTGCTGTTTGTTGACTGCTAGCTGATCTTTGATCTGCTTCTCCTGATCAGAAGATTTAACTTTTAGAATGTTAAGTTCCTCAGTTACCTTCTGAGCAGTTTCAGCGGATTTTAGTTCAGTAGCTTTACTGAGAGTGTTCTCTTTAACAAGCTGATTATTTTTTATCCTTAGCTTGTCATTTTCAGCTTCCACTATTGTATAAGTGTCTACTGCATCAGAGAGATCATCAAGCAATTGCTCAGAGTAGAGCTGCGAGTCAATCTCTCCAGCAGGTGTGCTAATAATAGCAGGTGTGGAATTTGAAAAAGCAGAAGGTTTGGAGGTTACCTCAGATTGGTCCTCCTTGGCCATCAGGCAGACTTCATCGTCATCTGAAGAGAAAATCAGATCTTCATGCTCGTGGAAGTCAATAGCACTGCTTATCAGACAGAAGTCTTCTACAGAAGAGTAGCCAGAGTCTTCAGAAGGCAGATAGGAATTATCAATTCCAGATGTGTCAGCTACCAGGGCTTTCCTATCTCTGAGGCATTGCTCTCTTTTGTTCCGTTTTCCTTCTCTTTCTCTGGGAGTCAGGTCAGAGTAGTCGGTGCTGTAGTGACCTGGTTTCTCACAGTTGAAGCATGATCCTCGATCTACGGAACTTCCTCTACCAGGAGAGTCACTTCATCTATAGGATCTGTCAGGTGACTTTCCTTTCTGATAGTAATCTGAGCTCCTTCTGTCAGATCTGTTATCTCTTCTCTCATCTGTCAGATCATCTATTTTCTTTTCTTCTCTGTGATCTCTTCGATCATCAGATCTGGTTCTTTCTCGTGATCTGTCAGTTGGCCTCCTGTTTCTTTGATAGTCACTGTAGAATCTCCGATACTTACCAAGCTGAGTATTTGTTCTTTCAAGTTTCCTGGTAAGCAGAGCGATCTGTTCCGCTTGACTTATTATGTTTCCAACAGGTTCAGTGGCCTTCGATCTGCTGCTGGTTGCTTTAAACACAACTGATTTAGACTTTGAGGCTTCAGCAGGCGTCTCATCTTCATCTGCTTGTCCTATTTCGATTAAATCGAACTCGTGAGCTTTAAGGCTTAGGAACAAGCTACTCGGCTTCATCTTTGAAATGTCTTGGCAATCCTTGATTACCGTGACTTTCATGTCCCATTTCTTGGTGAGAGATCTTAAGATCTTGTAGTTGATATCTTTGTCTGACATCTCTCTACCAAGTTCTCGTAGCTTATTGACCGACATGGTGATCCTCCCATCGAGCTCGTTGATTGTCTCGTTGGGCAACATCTTTAACTTTTTGAACTTCACCAGTTCAGCTTGTAGGCGGCTGTCTTTGATCTGATCATTTTCTTCGCATATCTCAGCAAGAGTATCCCACATTGCTTTTGCGGTTTTGAGATACTTTATCTTCCTTTTGGTGACTTTATCCATCGTCTTCATGATTATATGCCTGACGATTATATCTAGAGTATACAGCTTTCTTTCCTCTGCATCCATCAAGGCTGGGCTTTTTCGCACAAGACTTCCCGTGGCAAAATCTGGATCTCCTCCAACTGCTGGGTTGTCTTGATATATGATGATGGGTCCTCGTTCGATGACTTCCATCATTCTGCCGCTTATTGATCTTAGATGGTTGCACATATATATAGCCCAATCTGCATACTCATCAATTGAAAACTTAGGCAAATCATGATACATACCAGAGGTATTATCCATGCTGAGTGATTTTGAAAACAAATGAGTTTTTGAAAATGGTTTTTCAAGATCTGTTCAAATGACCACAAAGATTCTTCCTCAAGAATCGATGATACTCAAAGCCAGTGGTCTGTAGAACCACTGCTCTGATACCACTTGTAGGTCCCGAACGGGTTTTGTGATGGTGGAAGTCTAGAGGGGAGGGGTGAATAGACTTCCAAAACTTTTCGTGCGGATCAGGTGTGAACTGCAGATTACCCGATCAGAGTGCTAGTGTATCAGTTTAGACTGATGTTCAATCTTACTGAGTGCCTGGAGGCAGATCAACTTGATATATGTCAGTTTAACTGAATGGTGCGGAAGCTTGTTTTTACCCGTGTGAAAAACCAGTTTTATCAATCTGATTCTGAAGACAGTTTTCAACCAGTTGACTAATGGTGTCAATCTGATCAGATCAGTTGCTTGGTGCAGACTGAGCTTATCTTAGAATATGTATGTTGTTTAAAACTCAGTTGTGTGGCTTGTGTAAAGCAATAAGAAAGCAAGTAAATGCACACAAGACTTTTTATAGTGGTTCAGACGAAACCCGTCCTACGTCCACTCTTCCCTTAACACAGGGGAACCTTAACCTACTTTAACCTGCGGGACTTATATCCTTTTCAGGATGGCCGAGATGTTTACCGAGTTCCCACTCTTACAAACTTAACCTGTGGGACTTATATCCTTTTCAGGATGGCCCAGATGTTTATCGAGTTCCCACTCAAGCTTAACCTACGAGACTTATATCCTTAAAATGGATAGCCGAGATGTTTATCGGGTTCCCACTCTACAAACGTAACCAGCGGGACTTATATCCTTAAAAAGGATAGCCGAGATGTTTAATGAGTTCGCACTCTACAGACTTAACCTAACTTGCGTTTGGGTAAAGAATGATTGAGGGTTCCAACTGGAAATCTATCCTGATGCTTTAGGTAGCCAAAATGCTAGTGGATAGGATTTCTTGCTAAGAACTAATGGGATGAACACTCTAAGAATAATCTTCAAATGTAGTGTTCTTTGAACGGAGATTTTGCTGTAGCTTTAGCTTCTTTTACAGTGTCTCCGTGTTTGTTCTTAATTTTATCTCTGTTGGTGCTTGTTAATCACTGTTGGTCCTCTTTCTTCCAAATGAAGATCGATCCCATTTTATAGACCTCGAAATCAAAGAGCCGTTGGAGAGCAATTTGAATTTCGGGCTATATTAGGTAGGCTGTAGGATATGATTGTGACGTGCTCCGATTATCGACGTGGCCATATGCATCATTAGCGTCGTTTTTGTCCGCAACGTCGTATCCCGCAATGTCAGCTCTTTTTGTGCACGTGTCGCTTTCTCCTTGGCTTCGCGAGACGGCACTTCTGAATTTTGTCCGTTAGACGATTGATATTCTTTTTGTAGAAGATTCATCTTGTCTGGTGTATCTTTTTTATTGTCACCAGGTGTGAGCTGACTTGATCAGATAACTGATCAGTCTACCTTGTTGAGTCTTCAGTTGCATATTGTCTTAGCTTCAATATGCAGACTCTGCTGTATGTAGGTCTTCAGGTCTTTTGATCTTCAGGTGTCTCTGAGCCTCAGTGTATTCAGTCATACTGAGTCATTAGGTTTGTTACTGAGTCTTCAGGTTTATCTGAGTCTTCAGTGTTTATCTGAGTCTTCAGGTTCATCTGAGTCTTCAGTGTCTTCTTGTCTTCACCTGATCTTCTGGCTTCTTGTCTTCTGATTTGAGCTTAGTCTTCTGATCATCTGACCTTATCTGGGTCATCTGATGCTTCGACCTGACCTATACATATTGAGTTCCCCCTCAATATGTGACCTATCTTTTACTTCAGCTATCTATACATTTCAGCTGGTCATCTTAATCTGAGTATAAGTCATTAGTCAGCTAACAGGTCAGACTGGTCCTATTACAACCTGTTTTGGAACTTCCATCAAAACTAAGTTATATATTTCCCAACACTCTATTACCTCTTTG
This sequence comes from Stenogyne calaminthoides, assembly GCA_037126765.1. NCBI lineage: Eukaryota > Viridiplantae > Streptophyta > Magnoliopsida > Lamiales > Lamiaceae > Stenogyne > Stenogyne calaminthoides. The sequence goes on from JBBCBC010000017.1 coordinate 27,907,361, forward strand.
GCGTATTCAGCATCTGGTTGATTTGCGACCAGACAGGTAAGCTTTGCCAAATGAAGCACATGCAACGCCTCCTCCTTGTGAGTTGCGTTGGTTGTGCTTTCCAGAGAAACAACATTCTCGTACCAGGGTTTGTTGGTAACGGGGAGTTTGTGGTAGATGGAGAGCGTCATTTTGGTGATTTTTAGTGAAGGGTTTTTGGAAAGTGAAGAATTTGGGTAATCGGAGATTTTTGGAATACAGAGTATTGTGAAGATGAAAGTTTTTGAAATAGGGCTTGAATGAAGTCTTTGTAATGGGTATAAGACTTTGATTCATGGAAAATTGTGTCGATTAAGGGATTGACGGTCAAGATTAAAACTGGCTAAAACGGGTAATTGAAAGTACGATTTCGCAAGTACTTAGCCGCCAATTTATCTTTATTGGTGAATAATGAACAGTGATTTAATTACTGTTCCTACAGACCATTGACTTTCCTCGAGAATTTCAAACGTCCAGTCCAATTATTTCCTCAGGTGTTTTATTATTTATTGCTAATGATTACTGAGATTCAGTTAGACAATAAATGTGGTGCATGAGTCAATACTTCTTTAGACTAATTTTAACTGTCAGTCTTACTGAGTTTTGACCTTGATAAAATGTCAATATAAAACGAGTACTGAACTTCAGGATTACCGAGTTTCCCAAGACTCAGTGTTCAGGACCTTCATTTTATCCTGAGTTTTTCAGTAGAACCTGAAAAACTTCATGCATCTGAAACCTTCAATTTTTCAGTTTTGCCGTATTCACCTGGATCCAACATACCTAATTCAACTGATAGTTCCTGAAATCTTGATTCAGCCAAAGGTTTAGTCAAGATATCAGCTCTCTGTTTATCAGTATGAATTTTCTCCATTCTGATATCCTTCTTTTCAACATGATCTCTGATGAAGTGATGCCTGATATCAACATGTTTACATCTGGTGTGCAATACTGGATTTTGTGTAATAGCAATTGCACTATTATTATCACAAAATATAGGTACTTCATTGGCTATGATCTTATAATCCCTCAATTGTTGTCTGAGCCAAAGAATCTGTGCACAACAGCTTCCTGCAGCCATGTATTCAGCTTCAGTAGTACTGGTTGCTACTGAGGTTTGTTTCTTTGAAAACCATGATATCAGTTTACTTCCAAGAAATTGACAAGTTCCTATGGTAGACTTCCGGTCAATTCTACATCCTCCATAATCAGCATCTGAATAACCAGTTAATTCAAGGTTATTATCAGCTGGATACCATAATCCTCTATTCACAGTGCCTTTCAGATATTTCAAAATCATTTTGGAAGCCTCCATGTGACTAGCCTTAGGATTAGCTTGGTATCTTACACGTATCCCAACAGCAAATGTTATATCAGGCCTACTTGCTGTGAGATAGAGCAATGATCCAATGATCCCCCTATAATCAGTGTGATTTACTGATTTGCCTTCAGGATCAGGATCTATCTTGTAGTTAGTATTCATAGGAATTCTAACTGCATTGCAATTCTGTACACCATACTTAACAATCAGATCTCTGGTGTATTTTGCCTAATTGATGAATATTCCTTCCTTAGTTTGTTTCACCTGAAGTCCAAGAAAGAAATTCATCTCCCCCATCATAGACATCTCAAACTTCCCTTTTATCAGGGTAGAAAACTTCTTACACAACTGATGATTTGGAGATCAAAATATGATGCCATCCACATAAATCTGAACTAGCAAGATATCCTTCCCATCTTCTATCCTGAACAAAGTCCTATCAACAGTTCATTTGATAAAACCATGGTCAGTAAGAAACTGAGAAAGTGTATCATACCATGCTCTGGGTGCTTGTTTGAGACCATACAAGGCTTTCCTGAGCCTGTAAACTTGGCCATTCTGACAAAATCCTGGAGGTTGTTCCACATATACTTCTTCCTTAAGCACACCATTCAGAAATGCACTTTTCACATCCATTTGATAGACTGTGAATTTCATGTGGGCAGCATATGCAAGAAACATTTTGATGGCTTCTAGTCTTGCAACAGGTGCAAAGGTTTCATCATAATCCAAGCCTTCTTCTTAGGAATAACCTTGTGCAACTAGCCTTGCCTTGTTTCTCACAATGTTGTTGTTTTCATCTCTTTTATTCTTGAACACCCACTTAGTTCCAATCACATTGTGCCTCTTAGGTCTATCCACTAGCTCCCAAACTTCATTTCTTGTGAACTGATTTAGCTCTTCTTGCGTAGCAGTAATCCAGAAAGAATCTTGAAAAGCTTCTTCAATCTCAGTAGGTTTTTTTTTCAAATAGGAAGCAACAGAACAAAGTACTTTCTCCATGGAACCTTCTTGTTTTAACTCCTTCTGATAGATCACCCACAATCTGACTTGTAGGATGACTATCCAACCATTTTCACCTGGATGTTCCCCCTTCAGTAGTATCCTCAACATCAGAAATGTTAGGTTCATGTAATTCATCAAATTCAGGGAACAACAGAAAAGGAGAGAGTGAATCATCTCCCTCAGGGGAAATTCCATTCAGAACATTGTCAGAGACATTTGTTCCCCCTTGGTTGATAGATTCAGAGTTTGCCTCAGATGTGACCACATCTTCATCGGCATTACATACCTGAGTCTGAACTGGTGTATGTTCAGATTGGTTAGCTTCAGTGTGTTGGCTTTCCTTCAGTGGAGAATTTCCATCCTGAGTCTCACCATCCTGAGTATTTCCATCCTGAACTTCTTTGTCTGAGTCTGATTCACTCCATTCATAGAAAGTGACTGACATCTTCTTTTCAGGTTCAGAGGATGTTTTATCATTCTTTTTCTGGCTAAGTCTGGTGATTCTCTTGGTCAGTTCTCCTGAGTCATGTTCCTGTTTCTTCTGAACACAAGTAGATTCATAAAAAACAACATGAGGTGTTTCTTCCACAATAAGAGTCCTACAGTTGTAAACTCTGAAGGCTTTACCGACTTCAGAATATCCTAAGAATATCCCTTCATCAGCTTTGCTATCGAAAGTTTTCAACTGATCTTTACCATTATTGTGTATGAAACACTTGCAACCAAACACACGAAAGAAAGAAACAAGAGGTTTCCTTTCATTCCACAACTCATAAGGAGTTTTTCCTTGATTCTTGGTCAGCATGGATCTGTTCTGAGAGTAGCATGCACTGTTGATAGCTTCAGCCCAAAATCTCTTAGGAATATCAGCTTCAGCAATCATTGTTCTTGCAGCTTCTTTCTGAGTCCTATTTCTTCTTTCAGCAACACCATTTTGTTGTGGGGTCCTTGCAGCTGATGTTACATGAGCTATTCCATTTGCTGCACAATAATCAGATATAATATGGTTGATAAATTCAATTCCTTTATCTAATCTGATTTTGACCACACTCAGGTTCTTTTCAGTACTGAGTATCTTCAGTATTTCAGGCAGTTTTGTCTGAGTCTCTTTCTTACTGAGTAAGAATATGACCCATGTGTATCTAGAGTAGTCATCAACTACCACAAGTGTATATTTCCTACCATTAGTGCTCACAGGTGTCACTGGACCAAAGAGATCCATATGCAACAGTTGTAGAATTCTGTTAGTAGAAACTTCTACTTTACTTTTGAATGATGCTCTGATTTGTTTTCCTTTCTGACAGGCATCACATACATGATCTTTACTGAATACTTCATTGGGTAACCCCCTCACAAGTGCTAATCTTGCAAGTTTGTTCAGGGTTTTGAAGTTTAAGTGATTCAGCCTTTTGTGCCACAACCAACTGGTATCAGTAGAACTTTTTGCAACCAAACATGTATCTTAAGGAGATAATTTCCAATCAGCAAGATACACATTTCCTTTTCTAGTACTAGTCAGTAATATTTGTTGTGAAGTGTTGTCTTTCACATAACATAACTTCTTTGAGAACTCAACACTGAATCCTTTGTCACAGAATTGGCTGATAGAAAGCAGATTATGCTTTAAACCAGACACATATGAAACATCATGGATATGAACAAAATCAACTTCAAGAGTTCCATATCCTTCAGTCTGTCCTTTGGAGTTGTCTCCAAAAGTAATCTGAGGGCCTTTTTGTTCAACATAGTCAGTGAGTAATTGTTTATATCCTGTCATATGTCTTGAACATCCACTGTCCAGATACCGTGCAGCAGGAGCCAATTCATTTCCACTCATCAGGGTTATGTTGTCTTCATTCAGCTCAGTGCCCTTTTCCTTTACCTGAAAAACAGATCAGGTCTTAGGTACCCATTTGGTGTAGGGTCCTACTAGGTTATTTTTGCCTTTTTGGAACCCAAATGCTGATAACTCTAATTACTTTAGAGTGGCTGATTTGTCTCCCATAAACATCTACATACACATTCACCACCCTAGGTGCCTTGGCAGTACCATGTGTATGAGTGCTAGCCTTAGCATGAACTATGAGCCTTAGAGTTCTTCTTGGGTTCAGGCCTCTTGTTCAAATGCCTTGGCTTTGGTGCAGTTGGTCTCTGTCTCTCCTAACTTGGGTTCAGGAAACCTTTACCCTTAGGCAAGTGGGGTTTAGGTTGCCTGTACTGAAATTGTGGTCTTTCGATGTCTGAGGGCGTGGTCTTTTCGATTGAGAATATCTCTCTTTGAGTGTTTCTCTTCTGAAAATTCCTCCGATAGTTAGGTCTTGATTTCTTGAGGTTGGTATTCTTAGCCCGAGGCTTTGAAATCTTGGCTTTGAAAATTTCTATTGAGTGTTGGGTTTTTTAGCCTTTTCATGAGGTTTGGGCTTTCTTCCCTGAACCTTCTATTTTTCTGAAACCATAGGTCCTTTACCCTTGTCTAACATCTTGTAGGTGTTTCTTCTTGAAGAAGATTAATACAAGCCCTTTGGTTTAGCAAAAACGATCTTAGTTCTACTAGAAGCAAGATTTGAAGACCTTGTGAGGTTCCCTGGATTATATCCCAATCCGGCCTTTATAGTTCTTGGTCTTTGATAACTCTGAATTTCATCTATTACTTTAGATGCGAGAATTCAATAGAGCTAACTTTTCTCTGCAAGACTATCCTCACTTTTCTTTAGAGTCTCATGCTTCTCAAAGAGGTCATTGAACTCAGTTCTGATAAGCTGAATCTCCTCAGTGGATTTCTCTAATTTTCCATTCAGGATCTCTATCACTTTCTCTTTTTCTGAGAGTTGTACTTTGAACATCTAGTTCATCCAGTAGTTCCCATCAATTGAGAAGTGATCTCGGCATTTTTTAGAGTCTTTCCACTTGATTCTCGTGATCGGTTCCTTTATTACGCTCTTGAGTTTCTATGAGCAGTTCTTGTAACACAGAATAGTCCTTCATAAGATTCTCAAAAGAATCCATCAGGTCAAAGTTACTGGTTACAGTTGAACTTGAGAACTCATGTGCTTGTGTAGGAGCAACAATAGAGATAGAAGAATTTACCTCCTCCATAGCAACAAGGTAGGCATCATCACTGTCACTATCTGAGAATATCTCATTTGAAGAACTGGATCCTTCTTCAGATTGTTCTTCTTCTTCTTCTGCAATCACAGCCTTCTTGCTGGAGATCTTTCTGTCTCTCTTGGCTTGTCTCTCCTTTCTTTGTTTGGCACTCAGCTTAGGACAGTCATATTGGAAGTGACCTTTCTTCTGGCAGTTGTAGCATCTGTTGGTATCATCATCCTGATCACTTTCCTCCTTGGTCTTGGAGTCCTTTTTCCTGGATGAGGAACCTTCAGCTTTGTTGTCCTTCTTTTTCTCAGTGGATCTGTCCTCAGCCTCTGAGTTATTCCTGTTCTTGTACCTGTGATTCCTGTAATATTTCTTATATTTTCCATATCTGTTATTTAGTCTTTCAAACCTCCTTGCCATCAGTACTAGCTTATCCTCTTGTTCATCCTGATGTTTGGCAAGTGAGTTCTCAGACTCTCTAGATTTACAGGATTTCTCTTTGGCTTTAAAGGCCACATTTTTGCTAGATGAAGAATCATCTTTGCTATCAGACTTCTTAGTTTTCTTGTCAATCACAAACTCATAAGCTTTCAATTCAGAGAAAACTTGTTGGTATGGCATGGAATCAATATTTTTGGTGTTTTCAATCACCACAACATGTATATCCCATTTCTTAGATAGTCCTCTAAGAATTTTCAGTGCCACTTCTCTCTGTGGGTATCTTTTCCCAAGAGCATTCAGATCATTCATAATGCTAGTGAATCTGACTTCCAGTTTGTCAATGGATTCACCATCTTCCATTTCAAAGCTATCAAACTTTCCAATAGCAACAAAAAGTTTGTTTTATTTAATATGATCTGTGCCTTGACACATGATAGCAAGTGTATCCCATATTTCTTTTGCAGTTTCACAGTGAGAAATCATCCCCATAACACCATCATCAATAGTGCTATATAGAGTATCTTTAGCAATGTAGTCCAAATTGACTAACTTTCTCTCATCAGGAGTAAGTTGATCATCAGATTTTGGAAATTCATCTCTGGGATCATTCCTCTCAGTATCAGTAATTCTGGGATTCACAACAGTGTATTTGAATGGTCCTTCAGAAACCACTCTCCACATTCTCTCATGTTTGGAATACAGATGAGCCTGCATTCTCAGTCTCCATAGGTAATAGCTCTCAACAGAGAACATATGAAGTTTCTTAGAAGGCATGATGAATGAGCCTTGTAAGATATCAACAATAAGATCTATTCAGTAGACCACCAAAGTCTTTCAGCAAATAGACTATGGCTACCAAAGCAAGTGGTCAAAAATGAACCACTACTCTGATACCACTTGTTGGTCCCGGTGCAAATGAGTCTCACACGTGTATGGGGGGGGGGAATACAAGTGTTCAGTGATTTTTAAAACTTTTTCTTCACTGCGATCAGATGGGTCAGGTTGTCCTGAGAATTTTGCCCTGAGAAGCACAAATCGCCCTGAGTCAAAGTCTACTGAGACAGTGATCCTGAGCAGCTTTCAGAAGCTTTAGATTAGCCCAACTGTTCCTGAGTTTTATCAGAGATCCTGAGAAGCTTGGATCAGATAATTATCTTACTGAATACTCAATAGAGTTGATTCAGTTTGGTAACTATCTGTTCTAGCTAATCAAGAGTGCAGAATAGTTGGCCCTAAGTTTATACTCGTTTTAGCTTGCTGAAAATCTCTTCCTTTAATAAAATAGTGTTTAAGGCTGTGAATCAGTTAATGCACATTCAGTGGATTGATTCCAACTGAGTATCAGTAAAATATGCTTTCAGTAAAAAACATGCAACAGATAAAATGCAGTACAGAAAGCAAACAACACAACAATTATAATGGTTCAGAGACTCAAGCTCCTACGTCCACTCTCTCTGATCTTCAGAGAAATTCCTTAACACACTTCCTAAAGCTTTCAGGCTGACTCGCTGCAGCTTATTAACTTTTCTACCTTGAGTTTTCTGGCTGACTCACTACAGCTTACTGACTCAACACACACAAGTTTTCAGACTACCACAAGTAGCATACTAACTTCTTCTCTAGAGTTTTCTGGCTGACTAACCTGTAGCTTACTCACTCTTTACAACTTCTAACTCACCAACAAAACACACACACTCAAACTACCTTATCAAAGGGTTTGGGTTTGGGTTGGTTTCCAATTAAGGTGAGATATCCTTTACAATAAGAACAAATGCAAAGGCTAGAATATCTCTACTAAGCTTTGGATATTTCTTATAAAATCTAGGCTTAGTGAATGAGCTCTCTCCAATGTGAAACACTTGGGAAATTCTAGGGTTTTTGAGTGCTTCAATTTGCAAGAATACGAATGAGCTCTTGAGTTGCTAAAATTTCTCGTAACCTCTCAATGGTGAAGGTCACTGGTATTTATAGGCAACTTCTCCAAGGTCACTCTTTGAAAAACTATCCGTTAGAAGAGATAGCATCAAGAGTTTCCTCTTCTGGATATTGATGAACGACTATTTTTAGGGTTTGAACCCTCCCTTGCATGTTTTAGGCAATATGCAACTTTGTAGCCAATCACCAATTTTTGCTGTCTGGAACATAGTACTACTGAGAGAAATTCAGGGTCCTGTCGCTTTCAGTGTCAGTAAAGTACAGTGTTGTCTTCCTCTGATTGGTTCTTGTCTTTAGTGAATGTAGACAAACAAAACGGCTCTGTTAGGTCAATCTCTCTGAATGAGACAACCTTAAACCACAGTTAGACTTAGTTCCTTTTGTCTGCACTTGAATGTTTTGGGCAATATCTATTCTTCTGAAAAATGTGCGTTTTCCTCTGTTTTGTATGAATTCAGATAGATATTTCTTCAGTGCCTCTGAACATTCAGGTCTTTCTGAGTCTTCAGTAACTTACTGAGTCTTCAGTATCTTCTGAGTCTTCAATTCTTCAGTATCTTCTGAGTCTTCAATTCTACCTGAGTCTTCAGTTACTACGGATTCTTCAGTAACTCCAAAATCTAACCTGATCTATATCTGATGACTATACATGGTGCAAATATATTCCTGAACAATCTATACTGAAACCTGACTCAGACTATCAAGATTATTCTGAACATGTCATACTCAGGGGTTTTGAGCTCTAATCAAAATTTCTTTATTAAATTCATCTCCCAACAGTTTGGATCTGCTGAAAATCTGATGAAATTGTTGGTTTTTGGAGATGGAGGATGGTGGATCTAGATATGATTTTTTGGAGATGGAGGATGGTGGATCTGGATCTGAAACTTGAGATGCATAGGTTCATCAATTGATGCATATGTTCTTAATTTTATGCATATGTGCATGTTGAAATGAGGACAAAAATATGTAAAATTTTGAGATTTTAAACGAAGATATGTAATTTTTTGGATTTTAGATATGTAAATTCCTATAATTTTTCAATTTTGATATGAATTTTTCAAGTTGTAATGTTTTTCTTTCTGCTGAAATTTTGTGGATGTGTAATTTTTTGGAAGATGAACATATGTTTTCATCAATCCCTTAAGGGGAAGGGGTCCAACACAAAAATAGGGGATGACTTAGAAAATTAAGGGCATATTAATCTTTTTGGTACACCTTTTGCACTTCAGAGTAGTTATAATTTTTTCTTGGACCTAAGAGTTATACACAAATGCGCTTTGCACCTAAGAGTGATCCGCTCTTTATTATTTTGTTCTCATTTTCATTGTTTTCAAAAAACGCATTTAAGACTTGTGTTTAAAATATTTAAGTGTGAACATTTCACCTAAATCTGCATTACTTGAAGCATAGCCTTAGTCCCTGTTTTATGAACTAGAAAGGAAACTTTTTTAGCAATATAAAATGAGTATAAACAAGTAGGGCCTACAACTTCCGCATATTCAAAGGTAGTATAGATAGCTACCTAACTGAATAACTTGTTAAGCTCTCAGTAAGTTGATTATCTGTGCAAAGCTTTTTAGGACACGTACACTCTTAATACAATTGAACATATTTGAATTCACTACAAGAAAATAATGAAATTCCAACAGAAAATTAAACCATTGGAATTTTTGAAATTCCAACTGTTTTTCCAACAACATAAGTGACCGTTGGAAAAATCCAATAGAAATTCCAATGACATAAGCAAACGTTGAAAAAATCCAACGGGAATTCCAATTACTTAATGCAATTGTTGGAAAAGACGTTGGAATTTAAAAAAAATATCCCTACGGACATTCCCATGAAGCTATACCGTAAAATAATACCCCTAAATCATATGATTTTTATGTCTATTTTCATCATAATTTCCATGTCATGATGTCGTTGGAAATGTTTTTTTGATTATTCCAACGGACATTCCAACGCCGCTATACTCTTAGGGCTCGTTTGGATTCAGAGTCAGGTTTGATTTGTTATGATTGGATTATGTGGGATTGCACTATTCACTTGTGTGTTTTTTTTTTATATTATATGTTGAATGGTTTGTAGGATTGTGTATGAGATAATTAGTCATAAATGGGTGTATTAAATTGTTTGGATTGTAGGATTAATTTATTTTTACAATGGTTTCCCCAAAACACCCTTTTCATTTTTAAGGTTATGCTTTTGAGATAATTGTGATTTTTGTATTTGGAATTCTGTACATTTGTGATTTTTGTATTTGGAATTCTGTACATTTCCAAAAATATAACTACCCAAAAATTAAAAATAAAGAAAGAGTATTCTTCGTAGAGAAAACCATTTTACTCTGTAAATCAAATCGAAACAGAGCTATTTTCATGGCGTCTAAGAAACAGATTCCTTAACGCAATTCGTTCTGCAAGTAGGGCAAGAAGAATGTGAAACCAGCCATTTCTGAACTCACTGGAGGTGGAATCCATGGTTGCACTTTTCCAGAACCCTAATTTTCTCACCGGCGGCGAATTCCGCCAAGCAGATGATTCACTCCATCTCCGCGCCGGCCAATTTCATCCCTTCCGAGTAAATCAGCGACGGAATTTAGATTCTCTGCAAGGCGGCAGCGGCGCCGGTCTCCGCCTTCTGGTCCTCCGCCTCCTCGTCTCGCCGACGGCCGCAATGCTGGCGCACGATGTAGCGAATCGCGGCGTCGAATGCGAGAGCGCAAATTAGGGCACATATTAGAACGACAATGATTAAGGCCGTGTGTGCTTTGAACTCTTTGGAGGATGAAGCTTCGCGATGAAGATGATTGAGAATACAGTCAAATTCAATGGCAATTTAGTAATTTATGTTAAAGAATGAAGGGCATTTGTGACATTTCATCTCCTACATAATTAGACAGGTTTTGCCTTGATTAATAATCTGAACCCCTAGCTATTGATCAATAATCATGTGTGTGTGGGTTTAAAAAGGGAAATGGACCCGGGCCCAAGATTTAAACCGGGCTTTAATACACTATACAAAACAACTTAAAAAGACCCACTAATTAATCTAACCTATCTTATCTAATAAACAAAACGCACCCTTAGAATGAGTAAGATACATGCATACTTAATTCCAACGGAATTTCCAATGGCATGATATCGTTGGAAGTTTTCTTTAATTATTCCAATGGACATTCCAACGATGCTAAACCGTTGGAATGATTTCCCTAAATCCCACGATATTTTTATCTGATTCCAACAGAATATCCGACATCATGATTTCATTGAAAATTTTCTTTAACTATTCCAACGAACATTCCACCAGCGCTAGACCATTGGAATGGTTCCCGTAAATCATAAAAATATTTTTAAATCTAATTTCATCTGGATTTCCAACTGCTTGATGTCGTTGGAAGTTTTGTTCAATTATTCCACCGGACATTTCACCAGTGCTAGACCGTTGGGATGGTTTCCCTAAATCGTATGATATTTTAAATTTAATTCCAACTGAATTTCCATCGACATGATGTCGTTGGAAGTTTTCTCTAATTTCTTTAATAGGAAGTCACCAATCATCTATCTTATTTTAATGGAATTTAAATCCTAAAAAATAGAAATATCACCTTCATAATCAATAGATAAGGTTCTTTGTGATTTATGCATAAAAGTTTTACCTTTAATACACAAAATTTATAATTCATCAGCAAAATTCGAGATTGCAATAATAAAATTAAAGTAGACATAAATTACTTAATACCAATGACTGAATTTTTTTAAGAGAAAACTAGCATAATTGTAACACTTGATATCACATGTTTAAAATCTTGAACATAAAATTAAAGCTAATAGAAACTCAGTTATGATCGGACAAAAAAAATTTGAAAAACACACAACTAAACTATACATTAAAGTGAAAAAAAAAACCTAGAGCCATAAGACCACATGTCGGTGATGGTTCCTCTGGTGCATATCGTATATCTGCTGGCTTGAATGAGCCCACACCATTTTGCCCACGAACTATGTATTGGTCTTCTCCTTCCACAGGCTCTCGCTTAGAGGGCTCATGCGTCCACACTTCGTTGTTTACCGTTTTCATTTTTCTTTTTCTTTGCTCCTCTGAAATAATCAATTACATGGATTAAGTGACACCAAGAATGTCTCATACAAGTTAACTATTCCATAGTTTTTTTTTTATGTTGCATTACCCATTCGAATAAATTTTTTTGCTTTCAAGGTACATTGACATCACAAAGTAGACTCAACTTAAGACGGATGAGATCATAGAAATAGGGCATCTCAAAGCAATCTTGGCAGCTTAATAAAGATCAATCAACTACTAGCTCAAATTTGAGTTATCTAGTCAGGTCAACTACTGATAATCATTATTAATGGGAATGATTTTTGTCAATTTTCTCAGTAGAAACCAAATAATTTATCTTTTTTAGTTCTTGGATATTACTACTTGCTAACTTTGTTCATATCTAAAAGACACTAAATACAACAAGTAAAAAATTAAAGTTGTTATATTAATATACTTAATACTCCACTGTAAATTCTAGTGACTAACTTCAAAATATTTATTAGATACACAAATAGGTTCATTTTATTTTAACATTAAATCTTCAGTTTATTGCCTAGCATTAACATCTAAACTTAAGTATTTCTTAAAAATGAACTTGTTCAGAACCCAATTTTTCAAATTCATGTCAATCTATATTCTATTTTCTAGCTATAAACTAAAATCTGATGAAGTGATCACATATATATGGTGAATAGTAACACCCAGGGTTGAACTGACAAATTCTCCGAATAAATGCCACTAGCCTAATCAATCAGCTCAAGATTAATTCCAACATACCAAAAACACCCAAATGATTTCTTTGTTAAATCTCAAAATCATCACTTTTAACCATAAAAAAATATACAGAAGACCACTCTTTTTTTTTTTTGCAGAAACTAAACTCATAGATGTAACAAACGCTGAGAGAATACCTGAGTGAGTGATGTTCAAAGTGGGGGACGACATCTCAGGTGCGCAACGATTGAGTCCAAAGAGGAAGAGCCTGAGAGGCAGAGAGTTAAAGAAATAATACTATAATACAATTACCTCAGATATAATCACTAAATAGAAAATGTCACAAATAAATACCTTAACAATCAATCGTTATATTCATAATAATCTGAAGGAGCATTCTTCAGATTCAGATTCTTCACTTTCATTTGATGCTTCTTCGTCTTCTTCAATACGCTCATCGGGTTCATCATCTTGTAATATGACTTATTTCCTCACCCATGCTATAAAAATCCCTTAAATCAACATCAATATCATCCTGACAAGATACTTCATTTCGGTTGGAACTAGTATCATCTTGGTATGGAGCATTTGGTGATTGAATTGTACGTCTTGACTTAGTTTTAATCACTACAAACCAATCTTTCTTATTAGGAGTAGGATTTGAATGTATCTTTACCTCTATATCTCTTGTTGATTTCACTTCAACAATTCCATATCTAGGGAAAATCCTTGTGCCCATGGATGAGGGATCTAATCATTTACAATTAAAGAGGGTTAACCTTTTGATTTATTCTCCAGGATACTCTATCTCAATCATTTCCTGAACAATTCCATGATATACAGTCTCTTCTCCAGTAAGTGCGACTCCTGAATTATTTGTTTTCCTATTTTGCGCCCAAGCGGATATGTGAAAACAAAAATCATTCACAAAATACACAGGATAAGTCCGCACTCGACGTAATGGACCCCATGCAAAGTCGTACAAAAACTGATCTTGAATTCCATTAGCAAAGTCATGCACTTGTTGAAAATACATAATAAACATAAAAAGATTAGGTGATTGTGCAATGATTGCATAAATACTCCCTCCGTCCAGAACTCGATACATTTCAGTTTTTGGCTCGTGTTTTATTGGGCGAGTTGTTTATAGTATATGAAATGATAAAGTGACTTTTAAGGCATGGTAGGATAGATGAGGGGTAGCACTATCATACCCCCCCTTAAAAATCTCTTTATCATTTTAAATATTGTTAAATAACTCGCTCGCTAAAACACGAGTCAAATAGCGAATGTTCAAAAGAGTTTGGAATAGAGGGAGTATAATATGTTGGTCCCGAAAAACCCGATTTAAAACTCATAAAATCTCAATGGGAGGTGATTTTTTTTTTAATGCGTTATGTAGATTTGCTAAAGTATGTATGACATTAATATGAAAGCAAGTAAGAACACACGTATTTTTATAGTGGTTCGGACAACTCGTCCTACATCCACTCTTCCCTTCATGGGGCACCAACTTAACCAACAGATATTTATGGAGCTCTCACTCAACGGGACTTATCTCCCTCACGGGATCGTCTATAGATGTTTAGTGAGTTCTCACTCTCTCGGGACTTATCTCCCTTACGGGATTGCCTATTAACTACCTTACTTAACCACTAATTCTCTCTCAAGAAAGGGTTTGAGTTTGGAGTTATTTCCAACTAGGAGAGATTTTCCCTTACATTGTTTTAGCCTTTAAGCTAAGGTTGGGAAAATCTCTCTAAGCTTAGGATATGACATTTTTGCTTAGATATAATGAAGAACACTCTTGGGTAAATCTGGATATTTAATGCTCTGTGTTCTTGAATGGAGATGCTTGAATATTTGGCTTTAATCTTCACTTTGCAGCATCCTCCATTATTTTCTTTTGAAGATAGTGCAATGTATTTATAGTGTGGATTTGGATTTGAATATTACCGTTGGAGAGTAAATTCAAATCCATACTAATAGTCTTCCAGCTTTTCTTTGTCCTTTTGCACTATTGTTTGCAGCTTTATGTCACATCCATATATGTGTTGTCATCTTCTCATTGGACAATTTTTTGTGTGTCTAACGGATCTAATCAGCTCGCCTGATTACTGTTCATCTGTGCTGATTTCACTGTTCATCTTGCTGATTTCTGGTCGCAGATTTCTGGTTGCCTGATCTGATCAGCTCACCTGATCAGATCAGCACAGCAGATCAGGTCCGCACTGCATCTAGACTGCATCAGCAAACTGCATCAGAAAACTGCTACAGTAAACATCAGAAAACTGCTACAGTACGCACCAGAAAACTGCTACAGTAAACATCAGAAAACTGCTATAGTACTGCATCAGAAAACTGTACGGTAGGTCAGTTTCTGCACGTCAGTTAACTCGGAACTCATCCTTCTCATCTGATCTCGATCAGCCTCGTCTGATCTCGATCATCTTCGTCTGATTTCATGAGTTCCCCCTTAACTTGTTCTCTCGTTCCTCCTCAACTTGTTATCTGTAGATTAACTTAAATAACACAAGTTGATAGTGTTTTGGCATAATTCATCAAAACTAAAGTATCCCAACATAATATAAGATTCTGTAAGCAAATTAAAACTACATATCTTTTGAACCAATCAACAAAATGTGATCCTATTTGTTTATGGGCTTCAACACAAGTGATATTTGGACGGTCATACAAATATACCTCATAGATGCTGGAATAGTTTAGATATCATCATATTAATTGAGTGTAAAAAAAAACTTAATGTGTACCTAGGAGAGAATACAATATATGAGATGTAACTTATGTATAAAATGGCTCAACTTCTGGACATGTCACGACTACCCTTTATTTAACTCAACTTAATATGAATATAATATAATTCAACTTGTAACCCTGCTATAATTTTTTTTTCTTCTTGAACAACATAACATCAACATCATTTCATACCCAAAATAACCTGTTCATATTCATATACATATATATAACAACTGCCAATAACCCGCAATCCAAACTCAAACCCCAAACCAACACAATAATGATTCATAATCAAACTCCAAGCCAATACCCACTAGTACGTACAAGCCCTAATAACATAACATAAGATAACACATCTCAAAAGCGACAAAATATATAACATAAGCAAAATAAGCCACGGTATGCCCAATAGATTGTCATCTATGTACACGGCCACTCAAAACCTGCAGGAGCTCCACAGCTTTGTCCAGTAAGACCAGCTCGTCACATACCATAAGAATTACCTACAATGCATACACTATGTGAGACATATAAATCTCAGTAAGAAGAAATTATGCATGATACTGTGAATCTTTGAAAATACTCCCCATGCACTCTCTTTTGAAATCACCAATTTTTTATGAAACACTAGCAGGCCCCAAACTCATTGTTATACACCGGCATGAGCTCATAACATATATAAAACGGTGGCATACTCTGGGTAGAACGCCAGAATTTATCTAGTTACTACCACTCCCCTTCTGCTGTGTGATCATAAAACGGTGGCCTACTCTGGATAACCCGCTAAGATTTGTCTGGTCACTACCACTCCCAGGTCACCCCTTCCGCCCTCGGTGTATAATCAGTGGCCAACACACACATTATCTGATCAAATCTCATTTCATGATAATGCATGATATGCATGATGTAATGCAAGGCAACACAAGATATCTCACAATTCACATAAAATCCACATATTGTCAATTACACATAAATTAATTGCATAAGACTATGTTTATGCATTGTAGTTGCAAAAAAGATAGATAGCTCGAACTCTCGATTCACTTATCTTCTTCCACTATCAAATATAATACAAGTCAAATATTAACAACATTATAATTTATTAACTAATTAATTAAAAATGAATCTTGTTGATGTTACAACCGATGTTACAACATTGGTTACAACATCAATATTCGTCATTTCTTCTTAACCACTAACATTTCTATGTTCAATGTTGTCTTTGATGTTGTTGACTGCAGGTTGACGATCTAGGTTGTTTTTCAAGATTCCAGAAGGTTCTACAAGCTTCAAGAATCGAGTAGAAGGGACTAGATCATGCAGCTGTTTTCAGAAGATTGGAGAAGACCCACTAAGTGGGGCAGTTACAAAGATCATGGGAGAGTGGATGAAAGAGTTTCTAGATCCTTCAAGAAGACTCTAGTAAAGCTACACGAAGTCTATAAATAGAAGACCTTGATGTTCACATCAAGTACCGAACATTGCCATTAATCGTATGCTGTTTAGTCGAAGCAACAACCAAACATCAACTGTAAAGTGCGTGAGTGCATCCAGAGTGATATGGTCGTTGTTGTGGAGTTATTTTACCATAGAGAGTAATTGTAGGGTTTACAATACCTCGAGTTGGTGCTAGATTTGTTTTGTGTTGAATGTTAGTCTCGGTGTTAGATAGTTTCATACACATAGAACAGGTCACCTTTGGTAGTGTAGAGATACACCTAGCCTTTAGATCATATGCTTGTTCTTGTTTCAAGAGGATTCGATTTGTGAATCTCTTTGTATTCATTATTTTGATAAATAGTGATTTCGGCCATAAGGCATCACAATCTATATTGATATAGATTGTGCAAAGTCTTATTAATTTCGTGTGTTGTGTTTCTGAGTCTTCCGCTGTTTCTGTCTTTTAATTGTTACTTTGAGTGTTACAACATTCAGTGTAACATTACTCTAATCTTACTAAACACAACCCCGTATCGCACACTTTCAAATCTGTCTTAGGTTATTCTTGTATTCCTCATGTACAATAAAAACCCATCATTTTCCTAAGATCTTATCCACCACTAACTATTCCAAAATTTTCACTTTTATTATTCAAATAGTTGATCAACTATAGAGTAGCGCTCAAGAAATTTCTAATCTATTTGTTGCAGTTCCACACAAACTCATGCAAACCTCACTAATTAGTAAATAGGTCTAATTGAAGAATTTGCTAATTGCCTTGGAACTCATAACAATAAAGAGTCTATCAAACAAACCCTAGTATATGATTAGATAAATAATTGTAATTAATAAAATGGTTAATTCTAAAAAAATACACGATTTTTACGCTCAGTATCAATTTAATCACGACTTTTAATATTTAAAAAAAAAACCCCAACCTTTTATTGTGTTTCAATCTGATACCTATTTTTTAAAACCCGACAAAAAGAAGTGACATGGCTAGCCGGAACTTGTGTATGAGCGCCACATCGGATGCCACGTAATAATTTTTAATTTTTTTAAAATTCCACATCAACAATAACTCTTTCAATTTTTCTACAGTAACACTTTCCGCATTGCACTATGCTTTTATAAACATTTTTTTTTCAGGATTACAAAACAAAACTAACACTTTTAATTTCAGAATTTTAATAAATAAAAAATGGTTTCAAAATTAATAAACCAAAATCTCACACTCACCCTTCGAAGAACAAGAACCCTAGTTAGCTAAAACACTCACTCAACAAATCAGTTGCCCTTTAAACACACCACACCCAAGTAAATTTTCCACAACTCATTAGCTAAAAAAAAGCAAATTAACCAAATAGTAACACATAGACAATCGTTCATACTTTAAAAAAATTCAATATTAATTGGACTGAAAAGATTCTGACCCACTACTACCTCCACTGTTCGAAGCCCTTTTCCTTCTTCAAGACCAGGAGTTCAACGTTTACCAACTACTACCGTTGAGTTTGATGTAGAATTTTGAGATTTCAACAATTTACATTGAGCCGAGTTTCGCCACTTTAGTGTTCTTGATTGGGGATAGCAAATAATTTTGGGGATTTTGAATTTTGTTAAATCTAATAGTAAAAAACGTTCTGTTTTGTTAATTATGAGAGTGAAAACATATATTAGGATTAGTGTAGAAAACGTATATTGAATTTATATAAGTGTTATTATTTAGTGTAGAAAGCATTGATGTTGATGTGGAATTAAAAAAATATATTTAATTACGTGACATCTGATGTGACGCTCAGACACAAGTTCCGGCGACACATGTCACTTCTTTCTGCCCGGATTTCAAAAATAGGTATCAAATTGAAAAACAATAAAAGGTTGAGAGTTTTTACAAAAATATTAAAGGTCGTGATTAAATTGATACTAAGGGTAAATGTCGTGTATTTTTTTTAGAATTAACCCTTAATAAAAATATGATTATTAACCAATACCAAATTATAGGTAACTAATCCTATTTATACATAAACGTATGAACCAAGTTTCTTGCTAGAAGTCTAAATTATATATATATGTGTATATATATATGTATAGATGGAGTTCACCAATTACATAACTGTGTTTTTAACTTCCTGCATTAAGCACCGGAGTCTTGAGCCCAAATACAATTGTTTCCTTTTGTTTCCATGTTTAGACGCGCACACCACTTCTCTAAGCAAAATGGGAGTTTCTGGAACAGAGAATGAAAATATATTCGCACCTCCCTAATTAATCCACCGCCTTATTTTTGTTCCCTAATATGTATATATATAGATAAGTGTGCATCATACGCACTTGTAAGGCTCTTAAAAAGCCAAGTTTCCAACCTTAGTATCATTTTTATAATATTATATTATCATTCTTAATGTTACTTAAGAGATGAGGTCACATATATGTGTATATATATACTAACTAATATACTTACTTACGTAATCCAAGCAAGTGTTTTATTTTTAATACATTTATTTATTTATTATTACTTACTTAATCTCTTATTTAACTAGAACTATATATTAGTCCCCAAATTATTTATACAATTCACTTAAATTCTAGTAATTCCTCAATAATTATATTAAAGTTTTCCCACCTCCCAAAACGTGTAAGAGCATAATAATAATTTAATATTTAAAAGAAATTTAGATAAAAATAAAATAATGTAAGATCACAAGTAGCATATAGATAGTATAAAATGTACACAATGCATGAAATATATTGACCAAAGAGTAGCGAACCACTTGGATATTACAGGACATTTCAAGAGTACGTATAAAGAAACTTCCACTGTTTCTTCATCAGTGAGATAATGACTCTTAGATGCTCCCATACGTTGACTAGGATAGTTGAATATAGAAACCTGTGGATTTTCAGATGATACCCCACCATCGTCAGTTCGAGGAACTCTTTTATTTCTTGTTTGGACGTGAGACTCAAAAGAGTATGAATAAAATGTAGATGTTTCTTCAAGCATGTATGCCTCACAAATAGAACCCTCAACATGAGCTTTATTCTTAACACTCTTCTTAAGACCATGTAAGAATCTATGAGAAAATAATGCACAAGAAGATGTAAATTGATATTTCAAATGAATATTTACATAAAATAAATTTAATGCAAGAATAATACCTTTTAAATGGATACATCCATCGAAATTGCATGGGTCCACCAACTATAACTTCATAAACCAAGTGTAAGTGTAAATGCTCCATTACATCGAAAAAAACCTAGAGGAAAGATCTTTGCAAACTTATATAAGATTATAGGAATGTTCTTGTCAATTTCTTCAAGTCTATTTGTTTCCAACATGGGACAACATATATCTCGAAAAAATAGCTTAGCATAGTTAATGATTCCCAAATTGGAGATGACAAACTACTAAATGCAATTGGAATCAATCTCTCCATGAAGACATAACAATCATGAGACTTCATATGTTGCAATGTGCAAGATCTCAAGTCAACACATTTTGACAAGTTAGACGCATATCCATCGAGAAACTTCAAACCTTGTACCCATTCATGTATTCCTTTTTTTTTTTATTGATATTCAAAGTGTACTAAGATTTTGGCTTCACTATCTTCCATTACCAGTTTCTTCGAACTCTAAAGTCCGGCGAGTACAATATAAAGGAAGATTCATCCTTGCTTTAATGTTATATTTTATTTTACCTTTAACGCCCATAACTGTGTTGATTACATTTCGAAAGATATTACTTTCTGTGTGTATGACATCTATGTTATGTGGATTCAACAAATCACACCAGTATGGTAAGTCCCAAAAGATACTGCACTTGCTCCAATGATGATTAACCCCACAGACCATAGCCAGGTGCTGTAAAAAAAATTGAGGAAATTTAGTGGGAAAAAGAGGTGGTCAGTTCCAAAATTCATATTTGAAATTCCTTTGATAAATACGTGGTTACATATAAATATAGTATATTTTCCTTTTTATTCTATAAAAATTCAGTAATTTTTTCAATTTTGATATAATATCACGTACAAAAATGAAAACACGTTCTGCTTTCCATTCCCATATATATCACACCGTGCATAAAAAATAAAATCATTCTTACTTCAATTTTGATAAGAAAAAGGAAAACCCAACTCTAGTCCCTGGCTGTTCTTCTTCTTCTCACAGCCAGAAGACGCATCAATCTTTCAACATGGGTGCCGACTAAGGTATGCCAATGCATTAGTTTCAATACCATGTTTTGTATATAATTTTTGTAGTTCATGTTAATTTTTTTTTTTGTATGCTCTTTATTTTTGTTTTGTCTATTTTTTACAAATCGATTTTTTAAGCAAAAGATCAAAATTGTTCCAGAATTGCTAGAGATTTTCTTATAATTTTTTGGGCATTTAAATTTCTTTTGCGTTAATTATTTTAATCATTATATTTGATATTTCTTTAATATATCAAATTGTTTCGGGGGGTACATTGCTTGAGGTTTACAAGAAAAAATAAATAGGAAATATCCTAATTAAACAAAAAAAATACTAGATGTCATGGTTGTTGACGATGGCGGCAGAAATGGAATTATGGGAATGAAAAAGAAACCTGAATTAAGGGAGCTCTTGAATTGTTCCTGGTACTTTTTCTAATCACTGGCATTAGAGATTGTTAATGGCCAATTCTAGATGAGACTCGATTCTTTGGTGATTTATGTTTTTCGAAAATATTGTCTGCGCCTAAGGTTCTCAGTTATTGCATGGTGGCCGACGCGAGTTGTGTAGTTGAAGATGAGAGATGCAAAAAGACTTGGGGAATCAATTTTCTAATTATCTTAAATCTCAACAAAAAAAAAAATTGATGTGGAGTGCCCAATCATTAAATTAGCTCATACTTAGCGAAAGCGAGAAAAGAGCGGATATTTTTTTAATAATTAAAAAGTAAATAAAATAGTGAGGTGGAATGTCTAACTAAGTAATTGGGCTCCATAAGGAACCCAATTATGGTCTCAATATCTAAAATATATATATATATATATATATATATATATATCTCCATGCTTGTTTTCGGATTGGACTTCGGTTCAAGGCCTTGTGAGAAAATTATGCTATGAAAGAAATACCTGACTCGACTAATGACTTAGAATTCTTGTTCTCTCTATTACCAATTCCTTTTGATATTTAGTGGACTGTTGTCATCGATTCGGGTAACCATTTAACATATAATTGCTCACAACATCTAAGCTTGATATATTTCATTTGTTTTTATTTCGTGTACATCTAAAGTTTCTGAATTCCAACATTGCAAGTTACACTTTCTGTTTAATTACACATTATTCTTTGTTTATTTATGAATTTTAGTTATTTTATCTTAAATTGAAAATATTCATGTTTAATATCCACATATGACATGTAGAAGTGATCGTGGGGGTTTTCTAGGTAGAGGCACTATCTCAAAAAATAGTAGAGGTAAAGGAATAACCATTGGTAGAGAGCATTTGAGAGAGCATCTCAAAGGCACTAGCTCAAAAATTATATCCACGAACCTTGACAATCAATTACCATTTGAGAGAGCTTCATCTGATACAAACCCAACACCATTTGAGAGAGCTCCATATGCGAGAGACCCATTGCGCAGAGACCATATACCATCTGAGAGAGCTCCGGCCAACTGCGAGAGCTCCATCTGAGAGAGACCATACACCATATGAGAGGGTGTCTACACTATCCAAGAGAGCATCTCAAAGGTCCCATACACCATTTGAGAGAGCTCAATCTGAGAGAGACTCATCTGAGAGACCCTACACCATCTGAGAGGGTGTCTGCACAATCTGAGAGACATTCACCTAAGAGAGACCTTACAACATCTGATAGAGCATCTCAAAGGGCCACTGCACCATCTGAGAGATCTCCTACAGAATCTGAGGGAGCATCTCAGAGGGTTCCCAACAATAGTTCTCCACGCCCTTCTCACTCTCTTGACGGTTCTTCATCAGCAACTCCAAGCACAGCAACCCTTAGTAAGCTGCTGATTCTACAAAACAGAAATGAGTAAGACACTAAAATTACTTGCATCCTAATGAGTTTGTTCTATTAACAAATGAATATTATTTTTCATAATGATTATGTAACAGATTCTTTCATCAAGAAGCAGTTAAATTTATCGGCAAGAAACAATCAAGAGTAAATACGAACAACCATGGCTCAGTTGGAGCGAAACTCCAAATAATGTGAAACATATGTGGTTTGTACTATTTCAGTTAATATGCTAAGCTTATATATATATATATATATTTCATTGTCAAAGTTTGTTCAATTACATATAAATTTAAGAAGTTTTTTTTTTTTTTTTGTAGAATAATTGTAGATGGGAACATGAGCGTAACAATGACATTAAATATATATGGAAATAGAAAGCATTCGTTGTTGTTCGTATAAGCTTGACTAATATTCATAGGAAAAAATCCTTAGGAAAATGGTTGTCTGATGGAGTGCTTGAGGCACTTCAGACCAAATTGAAGACATACCTCAGTATGTTTGATTAAAACAAGAAGAATATATCCAATAATACAGATGATTATTTGAATCGAGGTGGTGCTATTTCCATCATATAGCATATGAGACGATTGGTAAATATAGATTCTTAAAGTTAATTAAGTCACATTTGTATTTTAATTTTAATTTACCTTGAATTATTAGTTATATCTTTAATTTAGGGGATAAATATAGGGCTAGAGAGAGATGCTACAGTCCCTGAGGTTTTCTTGAAGCTCAATTATAATGAAGGAATTGGTCAATGGAATAATACTAGATCCAAGGAAGTTTACGCAAGTATTTATAAAGTAAGAGTTGAATTTTAGGGAGTGGATATTATTATTATATAGTTATATATATTTCTTCGGTATATATTCTACATTTATGAAGTCTAACATTTGGTACTTATTGTAAATGATATGCATAATAAGTATAAGAATATAAAGGCTAGTATGTTGTCTGAAGGTGCAACTGAAGATGAGTTTGATGATTCTTACATCCTTTATGAAGCTAGTGGGCGGAAGAGAGAACGAACTTATGGATTTGGATCAGAAACATTTTACTATGATTCTTCAAGTTCAGAATCCAAAGTAAGAAAGACCACCCACTCCACCAATTATGAGGTTTAATTCTAAAGAAATTGTTTGATCGTGGTTGAGAGTGACTGGACTTCCATAAAGAAGATGATCAATGCACTATCCAGCACTACCCACGATTCCTCTTCTTCAGGTGTTTCTCTTCGTGATGATGACATGGCTAATGTTTGTAATGAGAGAGGAGGATGATCAATACCTTCATAGTCATGATAATGATGGTGATTTCTAGGATTCAATTAATTTCTTTTTGTTGGTGATGAGAGTTGGGAGGATGATCAACATTTGGTATTTACGATTATGATTTCTATAATTTATTGTTTATTATATATTTGATTAATAGGATTTTATATTTACATTTTATTGCTATGATGTGTTATTTCTATTTATTTTAATAGGGTCTTTTCATGACATTTTCATATAGCAATGAAACAATTAAATATTTTATAAAAAAATTCAATAAAAAAATATCGTTACTTTTCTATTACCCAGTATTTCAATGGTACATGTCAATTGAAAATACTTTCCAATGGAATAATGATGTTGGAAATGACATCGGAATCCACATATAATAAATTTTCATTACTAAATATTACAATGATACATGTTCATTGGAATATTTATTCCAACTTAATAATATCGTTGGAATTTGCGATGGATAATTTCCAACAATTAAATTTTCAATTGCTAAAATCTGATTGAATAACTCCAATGGAAAAATACCGTTGGTTTTGATGTCAGAATTTTCAATGGAAGAATTTCAACAACCTGGAAAATCCAACTTCACATGTTCGTTGGAATTTTTATTCCAGTGAAAATTTTCTCGTAGGAATTGACATCAAAACTCATGATGAATAATTTTCCAATTATTGAAATTCCAAAGGGCAAAATACGTTGGAATAAATCCAACAGAAATATATCGTTGGAATTGTCGATGGAATTTGCATTGGTAAAAAATCCAACAACTGAATATTACAACAGTCATATTCGTTGGAATTTTTTATCCAACATAATTTTTACCATCGGAATTGACGATGGAATTTGTATTGGTAAAAAATCCAACAACTGAATATTCCAACGGTCATATTCATTGGTGTTTTATCTAACATAATTTTTACCGTTGGAATTGACGATGGATAATTTTTAATCCTTTGAAATTCCAAGGGTCAATAAATGTTGGAAAAAATTCCAACTAATATTTATCTCTGGAATTTGCGATGAAACTTATGTTGGAAGACAGTGACAATTCATAGGAATGTGGCATTGAAATAATTTTTCATTGGAATTCTAGCTTTAATTATTGTTGGAATTTTGTAATTTCAATAAGCACTTTCCCAATGGTCAAATTTCAATTGGAATTGCCATTGAATAATTGATTCCAACGGAAAAAGGCCCAAATTATGTTGGAATTTTACCATTGGAATTTCATTGTTTTTTTGTATTGAGTGCTGAACTAATTTTCTGGATTCTTGTCTCAGTAGACTTGATTTCAGGGAGATTTCCTCAATGAAGTTGTAAGGTCACATTCATAACTTAAAAGAAAAAGGGAACAAAATGAATTGTGAAGGAATAATAAAATAAAGGGAAAAGAAATGGAATTCATGTCGGTAGAAATGGTGAAACTTACTCACTAAGTTTGAATTTGCTATAATAAAATAATACCAAAATCAAAACTTCCCTAAAAAGGTGAGACAATTAAAACAAAAGTTAAAGAAAAATGAATGCCTTTCTATATATACACATAATCCTCCTAATGGTCCCCGACAGACACACACACATAAATCCACCATTAAGGAAAGAAAAGGTAAAGAAGAACAACATTCTCTCCCTCTCTTCTTATCGTCTTCCACAGCCAGCACTTCGCCCACGGCGCCGTTGCCAGAATTTTACCCAGTTTTTCGTTTTACTTTTTATACATCAAAATGACCGCCTCGACTCACCCTTCACGAATCTATCCTTTTTTCTTTCATCCGACGAACACCGCCGCCAGAAATTGAAGCTTAAGCTTCGGTCCTCCGCCACCGCCTAAGCGCATAGGGATATAGTACCAAGTGTATAGGGACATGAAACTAAGCGTACAGGGATACGGTGTATAGGGATACGGTACTAAGCGTACAGGAATACGTACTAAGCATATAGGGACATGGTACTAAGTATATAGGGACATGGTACTATGTAATCAGGATACGATACTTGTACATGATATACAGTTTGAAAGCAAGAATGATAAAATATGCACGTAATAAGGGTATTTTTACACCAAGATACTTCCAACTAACTTACATTTTTCAAATACATATATGTTATATAATAAAAAACCATTTTTGCAAACTAAACATATGATTTGTGTATTCTTCAAGATTTCTCTTCATAAATCAAAGAACTTACGTGAATATAACTTATGCATGCTTATCATAACTGACTATCTATGAATGTGTAAATAAATGTCTATCTTAACACTGGTTATGATCGAGTTTTTTCTAAATTATGCTATTATAGGGTTGACCCCCACTGAGTGTATGTTTAAGACACTAACCCCAACTTTTTTTACAGATCAGGAGTAGTATTGAAATTCCCACAAGTAATTGGAGCTCTGTTCGTACGATACTAATATTATAGTGTGCTATGTCTGAACCTTAAATAATCTGATCGCGACTCTAAGTACTCTAAGTACTCTAAGAACAACTGACAAGGGTAGGGAAGATGTTGGATTAACAGTTCCCGATCCAATGACGTGGGATTTTGAACCATCAGCTAAAGTAACGGGAAAAAAAGTATTATGTGAGGTGAAGGTAGAAAACAGATTTGGATTACCTGTCATGTGATCTGTGGCGCCAGAATCAATGACCCACTTGGAAGATGAGGAAATAAGACATGCATTATGTTTACCTGACTCAGCAATGGCAGTGACCGAACTAGCTTGTGACAGATTGCAACTTCAACAACTTTGCATACTCATTAGCGGAGATGGTGATGGATTCACCGGAGTGGCCAGAATTGCCACCACTATTAGCTACATGAGCAGATGATGGAGGCCTCTTGTTACGTAATTTCGGACAATCTCATTTGGTATGCCCAGGTCCATGACAGTAATAACACTCCACATCTGTTGATGAATGCCAGTGATGGACTGTGGCCTCCCGGACTTGGAAGCAGGAGCACGACTGAAAAGGACACTGCTAGGTGGATAAGCTATGGTGGATCTTGTGCGTTCAGTGCGAAGAATTCTCCTATAAGCCTCTTCCAACAATGAAATCTGCGAATCAGATAGAATTTGTGACTTAGCCGTCTCAAACTCAGATGGAAGACCAGCTAAGAAACTCATAACAACCATCTTCTCTCGTTGAGCATGCTGAACAGTGACATCAAGGCTAAACGGAAGCAACATATTAAGCTCTTCATAAGTTTTCTTGAACTCCATGAAGTAATCCGTTATCGACCTATCTCCTTTGTCTGGTCTGTAAAATGCTTGACACACATCATACATTCGGGAAATATTACCTTTCCCCAAATATAAGAACTCAAGATACGACATAAGTGCCTTAACAGTCCTACAATGAGTAACCATCCCAATCACCTCACTACTGATGCAATTGTGTATCTGTTAAAACAAACGAGCATCCTCTCGTTGCCAAGGGAGTTTTGTGGCGTCAATGGGTGGATCATCGGTCAAATGACCGTCCATAGACACACTCAACAAATACAACTCAATGGTTTGATGCCAATCAAAGTAATTTGTAGGAATGAGTTTATGCTCCGTGATTTTCGCCATCATGGGCATAACATCAATAGATTTTGCTCTTCACTCATAATGAATCATCCACCAAGAAGAAAAACAATTGAAATTCCAAAAAAATGAGAGAGAATCTGTACCAAAACCGGAATCACACACCACTACGATGTTGACTCAAATAGGTACACCAATAGAAAGAGCTCGACGAGACGAGCTCAACGGAAGCCACTGGAGGAAATTCCGGCCAGAAACGCACCGCCATGCGCCGCCTGGAAGAACAGCTGCGAAAAATGCTTCGCCGGCGATTGTGGGCCCCACGCGCGGCAGCCGACCACCGAACTTCCGGCGAAGGGTCACCGGGAGACGGTGCACCTCCCTGTGTGGGTGGTGTCGCCCGGATCTGAGCGAAAATGGTAAAACCCCAAATATATACCCAAACCCTAATTTTCTCAAACTCTAATTTATGAAATTAAAGCCCTAATTTTCGAAATGTTGCCCTAATTTTCAGAATCTGAACCATGCTCTTGATACCATGTTATGCTATATTCAAAAGACATAATGTGGGAGAATTTTCTATGTATTGAATTAGGTCAAGAGTTAATATATATATATATACAAGTGAGTAGGCTTTTCTAAAAAAGACCCATCTATAAAGGTCCATCTATAATATTATTGTAACAATTCTCAAATGGCCCCAATCAAGGATCATCAAGAATGAGATATTGATGATGCAATGGAGATTGGTGTGCGATCTTCATCATACTCTTAGAGAGTGTAGTAAGATCTCACTTACTACGAGATACTAGGTATCTCATGATGGATGCACAAATACCTTAGAGGGTATTGGTATACCCATCCGAGAAACCGTTTGATGTATTTCCACTATATGTGTCTACGGGTGTCTCGGTTAGTGGGAGCGATGCGATACTCCTTTGACTTGAGGTCAATACGCACGACATGTGTGGGATGATGAACTTTGACCATGACCGACGCTTGCACCCGTCTATGGGTAGATATGGCTTGGATTGAGTTCATCACGAAGTGCATGTGCGTGGTAGTTGAGCCAAGAATAGGATTCATTCCTCAATGTGGATTTAGAGAGAATACTCGTCTTCTCATCATAATTGGATCAAAGTCATCGGCCGATGCACGTCAACTTAGACTTTGTGGCTAAGTGTGACGTACATGATCAATTAGTGATTAGAGATAATATGATTAAGTTATTTGAATAGACACTTCATCATGTTCAAGACTTAATCGAGTATTCGCGAATGAAAGGAGGAAATCGTAATAGCCCATGTTTCAGTTACAGGTAGTTGCACGTTTCTCGCAACGTGCCTCATATATTGAGAATGTCTGATTTATTGTCTAGGGTTCAATTAAGACCGTTAGTTTGACTAATCACTCGATATATGAGGGCCTATGAGTCACACAACAAGTAGTTCCCTTTTACGGATTATAGTTGGTTGATTAAATGTTAAATTGGATTTAATATTTAATTTATGGAGAATTAATTAATAATAGATTAATTTAGAATTAATTATTATTAATGTTTAATTAAATTAGATTTAATTAAATAGGATTCCCAATAATAATATATGGAATATTATTATAGGATTTAATATATATGGAATCAAATCCGTAGAGATTTGATATATATGGGAATTAAATCCGTAGAGATTTTATATATGGAAAATAAATATAAGAGATTTATTTTATAAGATTACGAATTTTATTTCTTAAGCAGGTTAGCTTAAGATTTAAGCTGGGCCTCTCCTATATATATGAGCTCTTGGAAATTAACGAAAAAAGTTAATTCATTATTCTCTCCATAAAATCTAGAGTTAGAATTTTCCTAGCAAATTCATCTCGGGATTCAACGCTGGCAAATCTGTGCAAGTCTGTGAACAGAAATTACGTGGATACCATAGTAGAGAAATATGCGTACGATTTACTGTAAGATTTCTCTTTATGTTTATACGTATTCAATTATGCAATTATATGTTCATTGTTGGTGAACTGCTTAATTTCGCTGCACATGTATTACGTGTTTACGTGCCTCTAAATTCCAACACTTTTGACTACTCATCAGACTAGATGCATATGTATAAATAGACTCGTGATAGTAGTAGTGGTGGTGATATTATGTGATGCATATAAGTGTGTAAGATATTATTAGGGACATGATTTTCCTTTATTATAACGATGTGCAAAGCGCACATCTTCATTGTCCTATATGCTTCATGTTTCTTCGTTGAACCCACATGCATCTACCTTATATGTTATATTATTGCATGTAACTTCGTGTTTTATTTACTCAACTAGTTGCGTAATATGCTGCATACCGAGGGTCTAGGAACTATTAAGAATTCTTCATCTTTAAAATTCTTCATGACAGATCATGCCTTAGGGGAGACCGCGACATCAACTCGTACCGATGGAGGCTCCACCAGCTGCTGAAAATTCGAAGGGGAACCCGAAGAGGACTAGCACACCATTTCCAGAACCAACCAACACAACCACCACAACCAAATCGCCGCACCGATGTAATTCCACTGGTCGAACAATTCCGTCATTTCACTCCCCTGACTTTTAATGGAAAGTAAGACCTGGCCAAAACTGATGTCTGGTTGAGGGGTCTGGAAAGGATATTCACCCACCTGGATTACAACAACTCCCAGAAAGTCTCATGCGCAGTTTTTCAATCATTGGCAAAGCTGACTACTAGTGGGAATCAACGTGTTGTACCAAGACAACTAAGGAAAGAGCCAACCTGACCTGGGATGCTTTCAAGGAACTAATCATTTAGAATTTCATGCCGCAATCATACAAAGATTGGAAGGAGGGCGAATTCTTATATCTGAAGCAAGGGAACATCACTGTGTTGGAATACGAACATAAATTTAACCAACTCTCTAGGTATGCCCACCACCTGGTAAATAGCGAGGTAAAGAAAGCCCGGCGTTTTGAAAGGGGCCTATGCCCTGAAATCAACACCATTCTAGTAGGACAGGGGACCATGTCTTTCGCTGAAGTTTTCTCCAAGGCCCAGGAAATTGAATCTAGAATGCAGAGTGAGAATAGCGATAGGAGGACTATTGATTCATCTCCTAAAAGGAAATGGGGGAACCCAGTACCGGGGAGGAATGTAAGTGGTGGTCAGAGAAGACCATTAGAGATAGGAAGGAATCAATTCTCGGGATAAACAAACGTCTTCCCATTTTGTAGTCACTGTGGAAAGAAGCACATGGGGGAATGCCTACTGGGGACGAGAATCTGATATAGATGTAAAACTCCCGGCCACTCACAGTCCAATTGCCCAAAAGACAAGCCTCTTCAGGGTACTGGTCCGACTCACATTTTTGCCATGACCCATCGAGAGGAGGCAGATAAGCCCAACGTCATGACAAGTATGCTCTCAACCTCCGACATACCAGTAGTGGTATTATTCGATACTGGGGCTAGCCATTCTTTCATCTCTATCAATTTATGTGAAAAAATAGGCAATAAACTCGAGGTTTTAGATAGTGACTTCCTCGAAATTAGCACCCCGTCTGGGGACAATATCCATAGTACGTTCCTTTGTAAAGATATAACTCTAGGATTTGATGGTAATGCTTTACAAGCAAACCTACATGCCATACCCATGAAGGACTTCGATATAATTCTAGGGATGGACTGGCTTAAGGCAAAAGTGAAATCAGGGTATGTTGGTGTGTGGGATGATGTTGATGTCATAATGCTCGGAAAAAAAAGTTATAGCAGGTTTACAGTTTAAATTATAAGTTATATTCGTATTATACTGGACGTTAAATAAGAGTGGTCGTGACAGGATTAGTCGGTCTTTAGGTCGGATACCGAGTTATCAAAAAAAAAAATTACGGTGAGATATGGCAAGTAACTACCCATGAATGAGAAGTATACACCGCTAAACAAGTTTGAACAACTAGTGCGTGAGAATTACCTTTCTTTCTGGGCCCTTTGGGCTTGGAACATGCAAACCTCCATTGTCCTTTTTACAGCAGTTGAAGCACTTCCTCTTTTGGATTTTCCTAGACATCACCAGCATCCCTCACCTTACCATTGCCCTAGGCAACAATTGAGTTTGATTGCTTATGACTTTTGGTCCTCTTCTTCCTTTTGCCTTCCCTTGGCCTAGAAGATGAAGACGGACCAATTGTCGTCAACGCTTGAGTTTGGTGCCCCATCAATGTCTCTGTCGAGACCAAAGTTTGCAATAAATCAGCTAGCGAGGCCAAAGTGCTCAAAACTTTTGGACAGAGAGTGGAGTACCAAATCAATCAGGTCTCCAGATCATAATCTGTACCCAGAACCTCAAGTTTGTTCAGATGAGTCATCAATTTTGAGGACGTAATCCCTTACGGGGATGTCCTCCACCATTTTCAGCGACAACATTTCTCGCAAGGTGATCTGACGAGCCCCGTATTTTTGACTCGTCAGTTGGCCCATCTGGTTTTTGGTGTGTCAAGAGTCCACTTGTGCTTTTGTGCAGTTAGGACAATCATAAGTTATCGTTTCCAATAAGCATAGTTTCCTAAACAATTCTATTGACTTTAAGTATTTTAACTGTGGATTAAAAGGTTGTGACATGCTGAACTGAAATAAATAACGATTGTATAAGCACAAAACTATCACACAATTCGATCACATGATTCATATTAAAACCTCCAAAAAATATGAGCATGCATCAGCCAACATCTCAACACAGTTTAAATAAGCCACGTGGGGTGGGTCATTATTTAAACACTTTCAAGCAGGTTACAAACAAGAACAGTTACAAACCTTTAATGTCCAGATTAATAGTTGGCTCCCACTTGACCAATATAAAATTGACAGGGACTTCGGGGAAGTATATGCATATCAATTTTATACCTAAGTAATAACCATGATTAAATACATAATTATTATTTCCCTTTGAACAAGCCTCGTGGGGAGGGTCATCGTCGCCACTAATAATAATCCACAATCATCCCTTCGGATTTTATTCATGTGAAAACCATCTTTTGGCCGTCCTGTGGGGGGAATTTCTCCAAAAGAATTCACAAAGTCAAAATTAATTCAATTTTATTGTCCGGAATAAAATTATCAATTAATTATTTTTCAAAACATACTTAGTAATTTTCGAAAGTGAGATTTTTCCAAAATAATTTCTCATGCATTGCAAATTTAAACAAATTAAATAAGCATGGAAAAATAAAGCAAACATCAAAACAAAAAGTTAAACACATTGGGCACATATATCCAATTATCACGGTTAATTTTTGTCATGTCTTGATCTTGAGAAATCGTCTTCGTAGCACTCATCGTTCATCTCGAAAGGCTCCCACTCGATCGCAACATGTTCATTAAAATGACCTCTGTCTAGGTCCGAGATGACGTCGAACATTGGGTAGCTCACGGCCCAGAACAGGTATTCGCGTGCGCCCGCGTCGAGCAAACCATCGCCCATCCATCGGCGCAAGAAGAGCAAGCTTCGTTAGACGATGCTTTCGGCAGCGTCTTGCGCGTCGCTATTCGCGTCGAATGGGCGGATCCGCATGATGCCTATCGCGCGCCCTGCTTACGGCCCGTGCCCGCCCGATGCCGCCATCGCCCGATGCCCGCCATCGCCTCGGTGGCCGCAAGAAGCTCTTAAGGCGCTTTGTCACCAGGCGTCCGGCGTCTGCTCCACTAGTGCTCATCTTCCGCACGCGCCCGTGAGAGCGACCGTGCACGCCTCTCGGCCTAAGTTCCGCCCGGCGCTCGGCCACGCTTGGGCTTGCGCCCGCGTGCGTCGAGCACCTCTTAGCCAGCCCCGTACGCGACCGCCTAACACCTCATGCTTTGGCTCGCGTACGTCCGGGCACTTGGTCGCCCGTCTTTAATTCTTCATCTTCGTTCCCGATCCGGTTACAATTTATTTACAAAAAAAAAAACTAGATCTAGACTAGTCTATTACATTGATCAAATCAAACAAATCCTAGTCTGCTTGTGGATTTTCTCACGAGGCAAAACAAATTCGAACTAATCGAATTAAAAACCACAATTTATATGCATGCATAAATAAACATTCATCAAATACCATGACAATTTGATACTTGCAAAAAAGATCTAGCAAATCTACTATCCAATTTCAAATTTAATGATAAACGAATTAAATTACAATTTAAAATTCAGAGCCCGAAACCAAGGCTCTGATACCAGTTGTTCGGGAATGGATAGCCCGGATCTATTCGGGATGAATATTTAAATACAAATTTAATTATAACAATTATTACTAGCATGAATTAATCCTATATTAATTCAAATAATAATTCAACAACAAATCATGCATACAAATTCGTCACATAAATCCTACGCATGCGGAATTGCTAGGAGTTTACGTGAACTAACCCCTCGGAGTGACAACCGTTGAGAAGATGGATATCCCATTCACACGAACAAACCCAAAGATCCTTCTCAAGTATTCCCTCATCCTTGTTCAACAATCCGGTGGAAGGATGCTCGCGAACAATTTAACAAAAGGAAAAATAAAATTATGGTGCACTACCTTTGTGGATTTCTAATTTTTCCAACACATGGAATTGCATGGGGATGAAAAATTCATCCCCTATTTATAATACTAGGGGATGGTCAAAATTTTAGGTGGAAACAAAGATGGGAAAACCTCTTTCTTGATCTCCAAGAAATCGTGAATATATCTCATATATTCTTTTCTCCATAATTAAAATATTCCACAAAAATCCCAACTCCTCTTGTTATGGAATTTTCGAAAATTAAGGTCAAGATTTCCAAGATTGGGATCTTCTTGAATCTATGAGATATTCTTGTATTCCAAGAATACATATCTTCCATAATGTATTTTCAAGAAAAACAAGAAAATATTTTCTTCCTTATTTTCTTTATTATTTTCGAAAATTACTAAACAAATAGCCAAGTGAGAGATTTCTTGAATTTAATGAGATAAACTTGTATTCCAAGAATACTTATCCTCATTCCATAACAAAATTCAAAGAAAATCTTTCTCCCTCTTTTATTTATTTATTTTCGAAAAAAATGGAAAAATAGGCAACAATTTTTTTAATTTAATTTTAAACACCTCTTTCAGTTATTGGACTTTATATTTGGGCTACTTGAGGGGCCTTTAGGAGAATTAAGAATGGACCTTCTAATGGACCTTGAATCTCCAATATTGAGCCACAATATTATTCAAGCTCATAAATATTAATTAACCCCACTACATAATTAATATTGAACTATCCATCTTAACCCATATTACAGTTAATATGGCTCTCGGTTATTATTTCCCGCGTTTATGATTGTCCAGTCCATTAATTAATTTCAGCCACTGAAATAGCTTCACTTTAATTAATATCTTTTTCCTTGGTTCAGGAACGACTCAACATTATTATTCATACCGGAAAACTAATTCCACTTGTAAGATTTGATATGATAAAACTTCTGAGCCTCCCAAGGGGAGACACACTTGCACACCGATTCTCCGTATTAAATCTTAGCAATCGTCATGTAACTAATAATATTGCCCAAGATATAAGGTATTGAATCTCATTAATTCTCTACCCATCGTAAGTCAAAGCAATAGTTATTAATTCCACACGATCCTATTTAAGGGACGGGGATTAAGAAATAACTAACCACTGAGGTCTAATTCTTCTATATTCAGTACTGGAGAATTTAACCTCTTGTAGGTCCTCTTCAGCGCATCATAATGCACTAGTGTAATCTCTTGGTCAAGACAAGCCAATCTAAGCCTTACACTTCAACCTTTCACGATGGATTGTTCATTTCCATCTAGGTTGTGAATTCTGTACTTTTAGTTACAAGGGACTGTTAATTTAATCTTCTGTGATCTGGTATCACTAAATTAACTACAATGTAACATGTACTTATTATTGAACAGTTATGCAGTAAATATATGTAACATTCAATGATATTTAAAGCAACAGTGATAAATAATTTATTTAAGCAAATAAGCCCAAAATTCAGTCTGGTTATACAAAGTAAAAGCATACTTTCCAGTATAACCCCAACAAGTAAGCTGCAGTAGTTCAACCTGAAAACTCATAGAGAAGTTAATAAGCTGCTGAGTTCAGTCTGAAAGCTTGAGGTAGTAGTAGTAGTGAGTTAAGGAATTTCTCTGAGGATCAGAGAGAGTGGACGTAAGAGCTTTGTCTCTGAACCACTATAATTTTCTGTATTATTTACTTTCTGCATTGCATTATATCTGTTGCATATTTTCACTGAAAGCACTGAGTTTTCTGATATTCAGTTGGAATCAATCCACTGAGTTTGAATTGAACTAATCTCAGCCTTAACCACTGATTTACTAAGTGATAAAGATTTTCAGAAAAGTAAAACGAGTATAAACTAGGGCCTACACATTCCGCACCCTAGATAAGCTAGTATAGATAGTTGTTAAACTGACCAAACTCATCAGAGTAGTCAGCAAGATAATTATCTACTCCAAGCTTGTTTGAACTCTGATTTTGAAATCTCAGATCAGTTGGGCTAATATGAAGTTACTGAAAGCCGCTCAGTGTCATTGTCTCAGTAGATTCTGACTCAGGGTAATTTGTGTTTCTCAGGGCTGTTTCTCAGGACAACCTGACCCACTGATTCCAGTTTTATAAAAAAAGTTTGAAAAATCACTGAACACGTGTATTCCCCCCATACACGTGTAAGACTCATTTACACCGGGACCAACAACTATAAATCAGTAAAGAGCAGATAATCAGAAGACAATGAGAATTTATTTTAGGATCAGTAAAGAAAACTTTTCATTCATCGGATTTTGTCATTACAGAGTACATTTGAAAAATTTAATCAGAAAGTGCAACTGATCCTAACATAACCATCTTCTGATCATCAAACTTTGGGTATGTAACCCTCTGGCATCTCTCACAGATCTTGTGGAACGTTGAAGATCCGATATAGCTTCCATTTGACATCATTGATCTGCTGCGGATCAGTTATGCGAGCTTTTCCTAACAGATCTGTTGTAGCCATAATAATCGGTCAGCAGCCACGTGGCAAATGACGATGACATGGCAAATGGTGATGACGTGGCGGCCAGAACCAAGTTCAAATGAAGAGTATGAGATGCCGAGGTCGGGCTTCAAAGGGTGACCTGGCGACGAGCAAAGAAGATCAAGCTCGCCTTAATGGGCGACTTCCCTCGAGGAGGGTCCGCAGGCTAGGTCGGAAAGAAGAGAATAGGGTCCAGTTGACTGGGCGACCTCCCCTGAGGTCGCCCCACGAGCAAGATCGGCATCCATATATCGAAGATAAGCAAGATTCCCAGTGTTCGTTATGGAAAGAGAGATCTTAAACATCTATTGAAGATCCAGACAAAGATTTAGTGTATCTTGCATTTCCCTGTTTAGAAGGCCCATTTTATGGCCCATTAGGGTTACCTTGTACACTTTGTAAATATTATAAATAGGGGATGAACCCCAAGAGAGAAGGGGAGACGAAAATATACACAAAAATCATAGTAGAATGATCCTGGCTTGGTATGCCCCCAGACGTAGTCCTTCCGGACGAGCTGGGTCAACAAATTATTTGTTCTTTACGTTTTCCATTCATTGTTCATTCTGAATTCACATATTACTTGTTTGTAGCCTTAAATGTAAAGTTTAGGTTACAACAATTGGGCGCCGTCCGTGAGAAACTCTAACAGATTTGACTGCATATTTGTTGGGACCCAGACACCAAAAAATCTGGATGAAACACTCACTGATCATTCAAAAAAAGCAAAGGTTAGAATTATCATATTCATACTATCGATTTTCGAAGCCTTCACCAAGCCATCGAAACATTCACACCAAGAACACATCGGAATGATCACGATTGATTCTATCAACTAATTCAAGACCTTGGATTCAATTAGAAGCCTACAAACAACTGCAAGCCCTCAAAAATTTCGAACAGTTGGGATTGAAAATCTACTTCAAAAATTCTGTGAGGAAAACAGAATAATCTGGAAATCTGGCCTCACCGGTCTGACGCCACGAGAAATTCGGTGGCAAAAGTCCAGCGTCGTCGTGCTTCCGAACTCGCCAACGGCGACTCTTTACCCAACGCTGCTGCCCGCCATAACTCCGACGCCCCTGCCGCAGCTTTCTGAGAATCCCCAAACTATCGGAGTGAAAATCGCAGCTGCAAGTTAGGGACAACCAAGTGCTGTGCACTGCCCCCAAAGTCGTGCGTTACCACCCTGTCGAGACCAGAAACCAGAAATCCATCCAGAAATCGAACGCCTCCAACGACCCCCGAAACATCCACGGCGTTCACCGCCTCATATCGACGCGCAGCCGCCGCCTTAATGCGTCGTGCAGCGCCGTTTCCCCCCTGCAGCCTCTCCTCCACCGCCCAGAATCAGAAGCGGTTCCACCCTGATTCAGCATCTCAGAAAAAGGTGGGCCATGCCTAACCTAGCATCGAAATTGAGCCCAGGTCTCACACAGGTTATTGGACCCAATTATTTGGATAAATTGTTGAATAAATCGGGGCACAAGGTCGAATAAATTATTGGGCCAGAGGTATGTTTCTTAATAATAGTTCAGCCCGGTTAAGTGATTTATTGGGCCAAGTTTATTGTTTATTTTCAGCCCTTATAATAAATAGAGGTAACAATGAATGAATTAATGATAAGAAACTGGGAACAAAAATAAAATTATTTTTATCTCTAAGTGTCATGATTTATTTAATTTCTACAAAGGTAAATGAGAATAACTCGATTTCTAACGGGTTACTTATATTTTTGCGAGGAAAAATACTCGTGACTCTCGCAAAGGAAAATTGCACGAACTCACGAAGCCTCGGGGGCAACTCAAAGAATCTACCGGCTGTCCTTTAGTCCACCCACATCAGGTTCTTTTATTTACTTCCTTTTAATATATATCACAGTATTCATACTTATATATATATATATTTAAAGGCGGAGGCATATATGCTCATATCTCGAGCTATTCGAGTTAATTTCAGAACAATAGTTGAAGTTAAAGACTCAAACTAGCATGCCTAAATTTGGAGGGTTATTTAAAACAAACTCCAAATCCTTGCTTGTCACTAATAACATAAACCCTAGGAAGGGACTATCACAAAATTCATCTACGAGCACTCGAAAGTCTCACACAGATGAAACAGTCTTATAATCCGACTTCAAACTAACATCGCGTCAAACGATTAAGGAAAATACTCAAATTCATAAAGTCGCGGTCTCAAACCAGAAGACCCGAAAGCGTCAAAATCACGAAGTCGCGGTCTTAGACAAACCAGACCCGACGACCTCAAATTAACAAGGTCGCACTTCCAAACAAATGACCATGTCGACCCCAACAGGCGCAATGGTCAAACCAGAAGGCAATCAAGTCGCAACTTAAATAAGACGACAAATATGCCCTTCAAATCACGTCAAAGAGAGTTGTAATCTCAATAAAACGACCTCGAAAGATGACCTTTTTATATCAAAAGAGTATCTCAATCCAAGTTGACACCGAGTTAAAACACTTAAAGTCACAATTCGGAATATCCTTCAACTTATATCGTAGCCATGACTTTCGAATCTCAAGGTCGATGAGGTCGCGGCCTGAACGACTCGATTCATGTCATAACTTCATAAGACGACAAAGAACAAGTTCATTTAAATCGCAATGTCAATAAGACGATAAGAACGTAGCTCGATTCATAGTCGCAGAAGTTATTCAAGTCACTGGCAAACAGTCCGAAACAACTATAAACTTATACAGTCCGTAATGAGTATAAACATATGTGCCAACCCTCTTTCACATTCTTGAAACAACAAATCGCTCTGGTACAGATGATCTAAACAAACGAGAATCAAATCTCGATCCTGGGGTGAGACCCTAGGGATCCCAAACCTTTGCACATCCATGAAAGATGTTTTTAAACAGATATCAAAGTCCGATCCTGGGGGCAAAACCCCAGAAATCTCCAAGGTTGTTTTATACCACAAAAATCGAAAAAGATCTTGTTAATGATCTCAAAATTCAAGTCTCCTTTCCAACACTGATAAAAATCAGTTTTACCAAAAAATATCAGAAACATTCTCTGACCTCCTAATAATATCTTTACAAAATTTTCAAGAGTCTTTAAACCTAAATCTCTCTCTCCCAAAGAATTTCCTCAAATGGTCGAACAAACCATGGCACTTCCGCCTTCGTGGTGATGATTTTTGTCCGCCTCTAAGGTGTCGACCAGCCCGCCTCCTCTGCGCTGGCATTCCACCTTCGTGGCGATGATATTGTCCGCCTCTAAGGCGTCGACCTGCTCGCCTCCTCGGCGCTGGCATTCCACCTTCGTGGTGATGATTTTGTCCGCCTCTAAGGCATCGACCAGCCCGCCTCCTCAGCGCTGACATTCCACCTTCGTGGTGATGATTTTGTCCGCCTCTAAGGCGTCAACCAGCTTCGTGGTGATGATTTTGTCCGCCTCTAAGGCGTCGACCAGCCTGCCTCTTCGGCTCTGGCATTCCGCCTTCGTGGCGATGATTATGTCCGC
Source organism: Stenogyne calaminthoides (assembly GCA_037126765.1). Taxonomy (NCBI): domain Eukaryota; kingdom Viridiplantae; phylum Streptophyta; class Magnoliopsida; order Lamiales; family Lamiaceae; genus Stenogyne; species Stenogyne calaminthoides. Next base: position 27,947,543 of record JBBCBC010000017.1, read on the forward strand.
CTCTAAGGCGTCGACCTGCCCGCCTCCTTGGCGCTGGCATTCCGCCTTTGTGGAGATGATTTTGTCTGCCTCTAAGGCGTCGACCAGCCTGCCTCTTCGGCGTTGGCTTTTCGCCTACTCGGCGAGATTCACTGGTTTTATCTATCATAAGCCAATACAAGTAAAATAAAATGTTATCTTTCTTTTCATAATTCCTGGGTTAAACCGAAGGAGGTCGCATGAATAAACATCGAACCCCTAAGGTACGACTTTCGATATACTGGTGGCGAGATCGCCACCCTAGCAGGTGCGGTCCTCCCCCGACTTTGTAAGATGACTAAGCAAAGTTCGTAAATAAGCCGCATCTAAATAAGACGACAAGAACATATGCAACTTTAAAGTCGCATAAGAAAATCAAGTCGGCATGCTAAAGGTAGAAAAAGAAATGAGTTTCATTGACGGAAGGCCCAAAGGCTAATTACATCAAGTCGCGAACCGCTTGGCCAAAAATGGTCATCGGCGGGCACAGGAGACTCGCACAAAGAGATTCAACTCAAAGTGCGAGCACAGAAAAGACTCACACAAAGAGATTCAACTCAAAGTGCGAGCACATAAAAGACTCGCCCAAAGAGATTCATCTCAAAGTGCGAGCACAGAAAAGACTCGCACAAAGAGATTCATCTCAAAGTGCGAGCACAGAAAAGACTCGTACAAAGATATTCAAATCAAAGTGCGAGCACAGAAAAGACTCGCACAGAGAGATTCAACTCAAAGTGCGAGTACAAAAGACTCACACAAAGAGACTCACCTCAAAGTGCGAGCACAGAAGACTCGCACAAAGAGACTCACCTCAAAGTGCGAGCACAGACAAGACTCGCACAGAGAGATTCAACTCAAAGTGCGAGCACAGAAAAGACTCGCACAGAGAGATTCAACTCAAAGTGCGAGCACAAAAGACTCGCACAAAGAGACTCACCTCAAAGTGCGAGCACCGAAGACTCGCACAAAGAGACTCACCTCAAAGTTCGAGCACAGACAAGACTCGCACAGAGAGATTCGACTCAAAGTGCAAGCACAAAAAAGACTCGCACAAAGAGATTCAACCCAAAGTGCGAGCATAGAAAAGACTCGCACAAAGAGATTCATCTCAAAGTGCGAGCACAGAAAAGACTCACACAAAGAGATTCAACTCAAAGTGCGAGCACAGAAAAGACTGGCACAAAGGGATTCAACTCAAAGTGCGAGCACAGAAGAGACTCGCACAAAGAGATTCATCTCAAAGTGCGAGCACAGAGAAGACTCGTACAAAGAGGCTCACCTCAGAGTACAAGCACAAAAGAGAAAATAATATACCTACCAAGTCGCAACCTGAACTAGCGACCAAGACTCTCGGCGAGCTCAATCTCAACAAATAGCAATTTCAGATGATTAACCTCTTGACAAGCAGCGAGTTTCTAAGTTAAACCCCCAACTCGGCGGCACGAGGGAGAATCAATCCCGCTAAAGCACACACAAGTCTGAAGTTGAAGATCCAAACTTAATAGCAGAAGTATTATCATCAAAGTGTGAACAATCAAGACCTCATGAAGGCATTCAGAGCACGCACAGAGTCAGAGAATGTAACCTCAAGGGCAAAAATCAGATAACTCATTAGAACAAAGATCAAGACCGACCTCCGAACAAAGTCGAAGTCCGCTCTTGGGGGCAATTGTTGTAACCATAATAATCGGTCAGCAGCCACGTGGCAAATGCCATTCACGTGGCAAATGGTGATGACGTGGCGACTAGAACCGAGTTCAAATGAAGAGTATGAGATGTCGAGGTCGGCCTTCAAAGGGCGACCTGGCGACGAGCAAAGAAGATCAAGCTCGCCTTAACGGGCGACCTCCCTCGAGGAGGTTCCGCAGACGAGGTCGGAAAGAAGAGAATAGAGTCCAGTTGACTGGGCGACCTCCCCTGAGGTCGCCCCACGAGCAAGGTCGGCATCCATATATCGAAGATAAGCAAGATTCCCAGTGTTCGTTATGGAAAGAGAGATCTTACACATCTATTGAAGATCCGGGCGAAGATTTAGTGTATCTTGTATTTCCTTGTTTAGAAGGCCCATTTTATGGCCCATTAGGGTTACCTTGTACGCTTTGTAAATATTATAAATAGGGGATGAACCCCAAGAGAGAAGGGGAGACAAAAATATACACAAAAATCATAGTAGAATGATCCTGGCTTGGTATGCCCCCAGACGTAGTCCTTCCGGACGAACTAGGTCAACAAATTATTTGTTCTTTACGTTTTCCATTCATTGTTCATTCTGAATTCACATATTACTTGTTTGTAGCCCTAGATGTAAAATTTAGGTTACAACAAGATCAAAGTAAAATCTTTGAAAGGCCAGCCTGTCGAATGAGCCATCCTTCTTCCTTGTATAGTCCATCACATCATAGTCCTAATAAGAGATCTTTACATTGATTTTTCTGGCTTCATTCTCCAGATATTTTAGAAATTCTGGATGCTTGTTCTCCAACTAGTTCAGAAATTCATCATCTAGTGATTCTTCTGCTGGCACCAAGTCAAGAACATAAGCATCCAAAAGCCATTCTGCTCTGATCTTGTTCCATTCTTCAAATCTGGCAGCATGTGCAGCAGTCTTAGGGATGATGTCATCAACCTTTGCTGGCAATAGTGGTTCCACGAATGGTTTTCCAGTTTGACCTTTCTTAGCTTTTGAAGTGTACCTCTTCTTCAATCCTTCATCTTCGGTCAATTTTTCTGCCCTTCTTTCTTCCTCACTTAAACGAGCTTCTTCTGCTATCTGTTCCTCAGATAGTCTCACTGCAAGCTCTTTGTCAGCTTGTATCTGACTTGTTGTGCTCCTTGTCATCCTTCTTGTTTGAGTTTGAGTAGGTAGAGGAAGAGGTGCAGTTCTGGAAGGTCCAACTCCTCTGGCCATCGATCTTGCTCTAGATCTCTTCATCTTGGCTGAAACTTCATTTGCAAATAAATCCAGATGATCCAGCCTTTGGCCATATGCTTCAACTATCTGAATAAGATCTTCTGAGGTTCTGATGATATCAGTTGGTTTCTCAACCTGTCCTTCCCCCTTTTTAGTTTTATCAAAAAAGAATTGTGGTGGGAACAGTGACAGACCCAGAAATTTTACCGAGGGGGGCCCAATTTATAACATAGTGTAGCTAAATGCACTTTAGAATTTTTATATATTTTCGAAAATTATTTGGACTAAACATCTTTATATTAACAGAGTCGAATACATTTATATGTATATTGAAAATGTGAATTATACATATTCTTTCTCTATTTTGTTACCCCTTTCTCACCTAAAAATCAACATTTTATTTATAGAGTGTTGATTTTTACAAGGATTAGTAATAGTGGTGTACATTGAACATGATGCACATAATACTTTGTTTAAAGGAGACAGACATTCGTATGAGATGGTTTTATACATGATATATGGTATAATCTATAACACAAATAATACTCATCCTTCCAAAATATTAGAGCGTTAATACACAATTTATGCTTCGCCTTACTATGAGACTGTGTCATACAGATGTATCTTAATTATAAGTGTATATATATATATAAGAAATTCAAGTGGGGTCAGGGGGGCCCAGTGACCCCCCTGACCCCAAGGTAGGTCCGTCACTGGGTGGGAAGTCAAGGAGCCAAAACTAACAACAATGGCTTGATTGAGATCGGTTGATGTAAGCCCTTGATTCTGAACTGTTTGCTCTTGGATTTTGTTGATACGTTCATATTTTGCAGTTTCAATGGCTGATGAGAAGGTGAGAATGAGCTTATCAAATTTCTCTTCAGTTTTGGCCAGTTTATCAGTTGCCACAAGTAAAGAAACTTGAAGATTTTTTACTTGGGCGAGCTTCTCAACAACTACTTTCTTGTACCCTTCAGTCAGTTCTTCCACCGTTTTCTTGAACTGTTCCCTTAAGGAGTCGATCTGAGAAATAACGTATTCCATTTGCTTCTTCAGATCTCGGATATATAATTGGTGTTGCTCATTTATGGTGTTGCTGACTGAATTGGCCATTACCCCTTCTACTTCTTCTTTCAACAGGTCTCGGAAGCAAGATTTGATCTCTCGTAGCTGATCAGACGTAATGTGTGTAGCAGGTATGGTCTGCAAGGCCTGGTGGAGTAGGTTCATGAGGTGCCTCAGTTCCAACAGTTGCCTCAGTCCAGAATGCTTCCTATCCTAGATCAGTTTCTTGTGCCTCCAGTGGCTGGTGTTGAACTGTATCACCCTGACCACCATCATCGACAACTCCTGCCTCAGTCATTTCATCATCTTTCTTTCCAGATGTTCCTTCATCAGTCTTATCCAGATCAATCACCAGCGGTTTACCCGGTTTTCTATAAACCAAGGCCCTAACTGCCTCATCAGGTATCAAATCAACTGGTGATGCAACTCATGCAGACTTCTTCATATCGAAGTCGAAATCAGCAAATCCATCAGCACCTCCCATCTGTTCTATGAGAATCATGAAATCCGAAAAATTCTTCAATCTGAGATCTCGCCAAGTTAGAATCTCCATCACATCTTCTCTTGCAATCAGATGTGCTTCCAACTCTGGATATAGAGCATCGAACTCTCGTTCAATTTGCATCCGTGCCATCTTCCTAGTGATTGTCTTAGATGATCTGGATTCAGGTATTGAAGGTTTAGATCGTGCTTTAGATTGTTGCAGTTGTTGAACTGGTGAAATAGTGGGTTGAGGGACTTCAACAGTAGGTTGATCAGCGATGGATTTCTCTTGGATGATAGTCTGATCGAACTACTGATTTGTTGAAGAAGTTTCTGGTGGAGGTTGTTGAGCAGCTTACTTTTGAACTGATTGAGCAGGTTTTGGTTGAACAGAAAGTGATCTGGTTTGCTCAACCCTTGGAGATGGAGATGGAGAAGGAGTCATACACTCGGCAGGTGGCGACTTGTCAGGTGAGTGAGCGTGAGATTGAGGCAAAGATGACCTTGCCTTTTCTTTTCCCTTTCCTTGCTCCCCTTCTGATTGCTCAGGCTTGCTTTCCACTTGGGGTCCAAGTCTCTCTGATTGCTCAACTGATTTCTTCTTTAATGCGGCAGACTTACTACCAGTGCCACTTCTTTCCTGATCACCAATCTGTTCTACCTCTTCTTCTTCATCAGACCCCTTTTCCATAAAGAGAGTCATAGGTGCTTGTTTCAGTTTCTTCGGCCTCTTTGCCAACATCTTTGTCAGTGTCTTCCTTTTCTTAGGTTGAACTGGCTCAGGTTCGTCCTGTGGTTCTTCCTGAACTTTCTTTTTCTTCTTTCTCTCTGTTTTGGTTATATCAGAAGTATCGGTGTGGAAGGCTTTATACGCTCTTAGCCCGACCTGTTCTCAATCAGCTCTTGGAAATCTGTCCCTCAGAATCACAGCGACTTTGTTCAGATTGCTGATTCTCTTGGTCAGAATGACAACCCAATTCACCTCCTTGAACTTATCCTTCTCTTGGACAAGGATTGCTTTCAGATATCCCAACCAGTTGATGTTAGGTGCATTTTCCACAATATCAACCATACAATGCAATTTGGCATGGGTTAGGCCATCAGGGCTGAATGAAATCCCCATTATCATTTTGGAAACAATATCGAATAGCAGCCTGTACTTGCGCTTTAGTATCGGTTTGATGAAGTTGGCTGTCTAAGATTTATTTGCTTCCCTAAAGAGTTGATCTCGTATTCTAGCCTCGTCATGTTCTCTGTATAACACCGGAGATATCTTTCCTTTGGGTAGCCTAAATAGTCGGATCAGATCAGCATCTGTGATGTCGAAGGTTTCACCATTCACCGTTGACTTGTTTTAACTCTCAAATGGTGTAAAAACTCCAAGGCTTCAATCTGCATCACAGGATTGGCACGTGCAGAGCAGAAATTTTCCAGCTTACACGCCCGAAGAAGATGTAATGTATCCATGGATTCTGGATCCCTTGTCATATGGAAGACAACGTATTTGTCTTCGATAATTCGATTTGTAAGGGAGACATAGTCACAAATAACCTTACCAGAGCCACAGGCAGCCATGTCTGCACATGTATCAAATCATTAGATCTATCTTGACATTGCTCAAAAGAATAGTTAAAGCACTAATCAAGACTTAGAGCATTCTATATTGTGCATACACATATAGAACCATAGATTATAATACTAACAAGTATCGTGAAATGCTTCAAAAAGCTAGTATTGTACGCATTGATCTACAAGACATTTCCATCAATTCTATTATTTGACATACAACTAATGAATACCCAAAAACATTTTTAGAAACCATACTCGAAAAGCATAAGCAATTACCAGAGATTTGCGAAATGAGATAGATAAAATTCATGTAGAGTGTTTCGCAAAAGTACAGAGTATATGCAGAGAATATGTTAAGAGTATTCGGAAATTAGGGCAAGAAGGTTTTCAAAGTGTATAACCATGTCTATATATAGAATTGGAGGGAAAAACCTTTTAGAAAATTGAGATTGGAAACCGAAGGGTCTAATCAAGATGGGTGGTCCAGATTAGGTGGTTTGTTTTAAAATCAATCGTGCGGTCAAGGATTTTATTGCGACAACTTTTGGATTTAAAAAAAATTCACAATAAATGCAATTTAATACATGTTCCCCACGTCAGCATTAAATGCTTGTAGGGCGTGCGTCATATGTACTTGAGTACAGTTTTAAAACAGATATGATCAAATAATAAACACATAGGTAATCAGAAAGACAAGAGATCAGAAATGTGTATCTGATTGACTGATGTTGTAATCAGTCAATACCACATGAAGTTTGATCAGGTCTGACTAATATATGTTGATCTTAATTTCGTTGCCTAATCCTTGATAAAATTTCAACAATGTTTGTCCTCTTCTGATCAGTTCCCAACTGATCATACCTTATCAGTTGAATTTTCGTTGAATTTCCCCTTTCAACTATCATTCATTACCTGATCAGTACCCAACTAATCTTTTCGTATCAGTTGAAGTTCCTTCTTCAACTGACATTCATTCATTACCTGATCAGTACCCAACTGATCTTTTCGTATCAGTTGAAGTTCCTTCTTCAACTGACATTCAATACCTGATCAGTACCCAACTGATATTTTCGTATCAGTTGAAGTTCCTTCTTCAACTGACATTCATTACCTGATCAGTTTCTTAACCAACTGGTCTTAGAGACTAATCCACCGAAGACTTCAGGTGCATTTTCTCTTAAGTCCAGTAGTCCTAGCTCGACTGATAGTTCTCTGAATCTGACTTTAGCTAGTGGCTTGGTTAAGATATCTGCTCTCTGCTTATCAGTATGGATCTTTTCCATTCTAATGTTCTTCTTTTCCACATGATCTCTGATGAAGTGATGTCTAATGTCCACATGCTTGCATCTTGTATATAGAACTGGGTTCTGTGTGATTGCAATAACACTATTACTGTCATAGAATATAGGCACATTCATAGCTACAATGTTATAATCCCTCAGCTACTGACTAAGCCAGAGCAGTTGGGAACAATAGCTTCATGTGGTCATGTATTCTGCTTCAGTAGTAGATGTGGCAATAGATGTCTGTTTCTTTGAAAACCAAGAGATCAGTTTGCTTCCTAAGAACTGACAGGTACCTGGGGTTGACTTTATGTCTATCCTGCAACCTCCATAATCAGAGTCAGAATACCCACTAAGCTTTAGATTATCATCTGATGGGTAGAATAAACCAAGGTTTACTGTCCCTTTCAGATACTTAAGAATCCGCTTAGCTGCTTCCAGGTGGCTTTGCATTGGATTTGCCTGAAATCTGGCACATACACCTACTACGAAGGTTATATCTGGTCTGCTGGCAGTCAGGTATAACAATGATCCAATGAGAACCCTATATTCTTTCTTATTAGTTTTCTAACCATTCTCATCTTGATCCATTTTGAAGGAAAGCATCATTGGAATTCTGGCAGTCTTGCAGTTTTGAATTCCAAACTTAGTCAGCAAGTTTCTTGTATACTTTGCCTGACATATGAAGATTCCTTCTGTTCCTTATCTTACTTGAAGACCTAGAAAGTAGTTCATCTGACTCATCATGGACATTTCAAATTTCCCTTGCATCAGTTTGCTGAACTTCTCACATAAGTTCTGATTGGGAGATCCGAAAATGATGTCATCCACATAAATCTGAACCATCAAAATATCACCCCCGTCTTCAATTCTGAACAAGGTTCTGTCTATAATACCCTTAGAGAACCCATTGTCTACCAAGAACTAAGATAGTGTATCATACCAAACTCTGGGAGCCTATTTCAGCCCATAAAGAGCTTTTCTTAAACGGTACACCTGGTTGCCTGTTTCAAAGCCAGGAGGTTGTTCGACATAAACTTCCTCCGCTAGTACCCCGTTTAAGAATGCACTCTTTACATCCATCTGATACACAGTAAACCCTCTGTGGGCAGCGTAAACCAAAAACAACCAAATGGCTTCAAGGCGAGTGACTAGTGCAAAGGTCTCATCATAATCAATCCCTTCTGATTGTGAATACCCCTTCGCAACAAGTCTTGCCTTATTTCTGGTGATGATATTATTCTCATCTCTCTTGTTCTTGAAGACCTACTTAGTACCATTCACATCTTGATGAGTTGGCCTGTCTACAAGTTCTCAAACTTGATTTCTCTCAAATTGCTCTAGCTCTTCTTGCATGGCTAGAATCCAACTGACATCTTGTAGAGCTTCTTCTGGTGTGGTAGGTTCCTTCAAAGACAGATAGCAACAATACATAGCACTTTCACCAATCTGATTTCTAATTTGGACTCGGACATTAGGATTGCCGATAATCTGGTCAGTTGGATGGTCATTCAACCAAATCCTTCTTCCTGGTTTATATCAGTTTGGACATTGTCATCCTCATCTGATATTGAGTCACTAGAGATTGGGAGAGGTACATTAGTAGGATCCACTTGGCATGTACATGTCTCAGCCGATGTTGGAATCATCATAGGCTGAAGTCTGTCCTCTGGAACATTAGGTGTTCCCCCTGAACCAGATGGTTCAGCTGTTACTGTCTCAGTTGTACCAGCTTCTTCATCGACAATTGTACGTACCTTAGGGTCTGACTGACATGGTGAATCGTCAAGATCAAAGTTTAGAACATACACTGTGACATGTTCTGATTCCTTTTCTTTGATGCTTAACTGATCCATTTTCTGAGCATCAGGTACTTCTTGTTCTGGTATGGCTTGATCTGAGGCAGATTTCTCCTGATCAAATGTTGACTCATCAAAGACCACATGAGGTGTTTCTTCCACAACTAGAGTTCGCTTGTTGAACACCCTAATGGCCTTTCTAGTTGATGAATATCCTATGTTGGGAAATTTAGAGTTTTGATGAAAGTTCCAAAACACTTGTAATAGGACCAGTCAGACCTGTTAGCCGACTGATGATCTAAATATTAGGTTAAGGTGACCAGTTGATAATTCTTGTATAAATCAACTGATGTAGTAGATATGTCACATATTGAGGGAGAATTCATATATGAATAGGTATAGTCTTGAAGAAGGTCAGAAGATCAGACGAGTCAGAAGATCAGACAACTCAGATGACTACCAGAAGAACAAGACCAGAGGCCAGAAGACATACATCAGACGAGTCTGCTAGTTGAGCTAAGACAACTTGCATCCGAAGACTATATCAGGTAGACTGATCAGTATTATCTGATCAGGTCAGCTCACACCAGGTGACAACTGTTTATGCACCAGATCATACGATGTTAATTAGACAAGAAGAATGTCAACCCTAGTTGGTAAAGCAAACACTTAATAAGTGTACTTGTTAACCAATGAGAATGGGACACATATGTATGGAGCTGACAATGCGGGATTTTGGCGCTGCACACTCAAACGACTAGAAAGGACAAACATACATGCTTTCGGACATACCGTTCCTGAATCACGTCACATCAGCCTGCAAATCTACCTAAAATAGCCTAAAATTCAAAGTGCTCTCCAACGACTCTTTTGATTTCAAGGTCTATAAATATGGGATCAACCTTCATAGTAAGGTCACGTAAATTATCATCAAGCTCAAGCTATCCGCAATTTCCGCACGAAGAACACAAAATCAAGAATATTTTCTAAGTGTTCATCCCACAGTTCTTAGCATAGAATTCTTATCCTTTAGCTTTAGGCTACTCAAATACTAGGATAGAATTCCAGTTGGAACACAACAAATCTTATACCCAAACCCACAAAGTTAGGTTAAGTTTGTTTAGCAAGATTTCAGACTAGGGTTTCTAGTTTATGATTTCTGGGATTGGTTGAGTGAGAACTCTTGAAACATCTGATTGTACTTTGTTGGACTAACACACTAAACTAAGTCCAAGTTGGTTAAGTTGGTGCCCTTGCTGATAGGGAAGAGTGGACGTAGGACAGGTTGTCCGAACCACTATAAAAATCTGTTGTGCCTTATCTGTATTTACCCGTTTTACACCTTGCACACTACCTGCTTTAATATTACATGCATATTTTGAGTCTGGATCAGATTTGCATTAGGCAACTGATCTGATCAGTTTGACACTTTGTCATCTGACTTAAAACAGATCACTCAGAATCTGATTTGAGCAAACTGGTTTTTCACAAGGGTTAACTTATCTTCCGCACCAACAGTTGAATTGATAGACGCCGAACTAATCTGCTCACAAGTGATCAGTAAGTCGGATATCAGTTCGTACTGCTTCACTCGCACTCTGATCAGAATTACATGCGACTTCACATCTGATCTCACGAAAAGTTTTGAATTCTATTCACCCCTCCCCTCTAGACTTCAACCCTCACAAAACCCATTCGGGACCTTCAAGTGGTATCAGAGCAGTGGTTCTACGGATCACTGGCTTTGAGTATCATCGGTTCTTGAGGAAGAACCATTGTGGTCACTTGAACAGATCTTGAAACACTTGTTTTAAAACTCAGTTGTTTTCAAAACTCAAGTTCAACATGGATAATACTTCGGGTATGTATCATGATCTGCCTAAGTTCTCGATTGATGAGTATGCTGACTGGACCATACTCATGAGCAACCATCTGGGTGCGATAAGCAGCAAAATGATGGATGTTCTTGAACAAGGACCCATCATCATTTATTACAACAACACAGCTGAAGGAGGTGATCCAGAATATCCAGTTGGAGCAAGAATCAGAAAGAGTCCTTCACTGATGGATGCCGAGGAAAGAAAATTTTCCAATCTGGATACAGTAGCCAGACACATCATCATGAAGACGATGGACAAGATAACACGTGAGAAGATCAAGTATCTCAAAACTGCCAAACAGATGTGGGATACTCTTGCTGAAATGTGCGAAGGAAACGATTTGATTAAGGACAGCAGATTGCAAGCTGAACTGGTGAAGTTTGAAAAACTAAAGATACTACCAAATGAAACGATAAATCAACTTGATGGAAGAATCACCATGTCAGTCAACAAGCTTCATGAACTGGGACGAGAAATGTCTGACAAAGACATCAACTACAAGATCTTGAGATCTCTGACCAAGAAATGGGATATTAAAGTAACAGTGATAAAAGATTGTCAAGATATTGTGAAGATGAAGCCAAGCAACTTGTTTCTCAGTCTAAAAGCTCATGAATTTGACCTGATCGAAAGAGGTCAAGAAGAAGATGACGAGTCGCCTGCTGAAGCCACACATGCGACATCAAAAGCAGTTGCATTCAAAGCAGCCAACAACAGTTCGAAGTCAACTGAACCTATAGGAAATATTGTGAGTCAGGCTGAACAGATTGCTTTGTTGACTAGAAAGCTCGGAAGATCTAATATTCAACTGGGAAAGTATCGGAAATTCTATAAAGACTATCAGAACAGCAGAGGAAGAGATAGGAGATCTACTGACAGATCACAAGAAAGGAATCGATCTGGCGATAGAAGAGATGATCATAGGGAGGATCGCAGAGAGGATAAGAAAAGAGATGATCGTTCAGATGATAGAAGAGACAACATACTAGAAAGAAGGAATTCTGATCACAGGCAAACTGAGAAGTCACCTGACAGATTTTACAGAAGGAATGACTCACCTGGCAGAAGAAATTCCGTGGAACCTGGAGCATGTTTCAAATGTCAGAAACCAGGTCACTACAGTGCAGATTGCCCTGACCTGACTCCAAGAGAAAGAGAAGATAAGCAGAACAGAAGAGAGCAAAGATACAGAAACAAAAAGCCATGATTTTTGATACATCTGGGATAGATGACTCTTATCTGCCTTCAGATGATTCTGGTTATTCATTTGTAGAAGACTTTTGCCTGATGACCACAACTGATGACTTCAACAATTTCGATGATCTGATGTTCTCATCTGATGATGACATCTGTCTCATGGCTAAGGATGCTGATCAATCTGAGGTAACTTATAAACCTTTTGTGTTTTCTGTTTCCACACCTGTTGTGCTGAGCACACCCGCTGGAGAGATTGACCTGCAGCTCTATAATGAGCAATTGCTTGATGATCTCTCTAATGCAGTAGACACTTATACAATAGTGGAAGCTGAGAACGATAAGCTAAGGGCAGAGAACATTCAACTTGTCAAGGATAATGCTATGAGAAAAGTTGCTGAACTGAAATCAGCTGAGACTGTTCAGAAGATGACTGCAGAACTGGAGTTTCTGAAAGTCAGTTCTTCTGATCAGGGTAAACTGGTTAAGGAACAACAAGCTATTAACAAGCAGCAAGCTAATGATCTCAAAATGCTCCAAGCCAAGTTTGATGAACTCTTCCGAATGCATGAGAGTCTAAAACAAAGTGAGGACAATTTGCGAAAGAAAGTAGAGATTTTTGGAAAAGCTTCTAAAAATATTGATGAAATAACAAGCTACTTTCGGAAGCCAACTGATAAGAAGGGTATTGGGCTTAATAGCCCTTCTGGATCCTCATATGTCCAACCTAGTTCATAGTCCAAAAGTGAATTTAGGAAGATTTCTGGTCAAGATACACGAAATGCCAAATCTGTATCAAAGAAGGGAAACAGACCTGCTGAACAGGTAAGATAAGTGCCTGATCAGAAAAGGAACAGAAATGAACCTCAACTGATCAAGCATCAGTCGAGGAATCAATAGAAGAACCCTGTTCTTCTGAAGAGACCTCAACCTGATCAACAAACTAGGAATAAGAAAAGACAACCTCTCAAGGGAAAATCTGATCTAAAACCTAATCAGGTCAAGCTGCCTAATCAGCAAGCTAAGGATAAACTGCAGAAACCATTTGTGCAAAAGAGATATGAATCTTTTGATGGTAGCAGTCGTACATATCCCTTCAACCAGAAATCAAGGACATCTGCACCAGAACCACACTGGATTAAAAGAAGACAAACAAATCAGAAAAATACCAAGTCTTCTAATTCATCCAAGGTTCACACTCATAATCATGCTGACCATAAAACACATGAAGAGATGTATGATTATGTAGATGCTTATAGGAGACAAATCAGGCCTTCTGATCTTAATGATTACCATAGAAGTGCCCTGTTTGTTTGGATCCCGAAAGGTAACACTAACCCCTCAGGACCCAATCCTACAGGGGTACCTAAAACCTGATTTGATTGCAGGTTCGTTTGGGTTTGACCAATAAAGGGGGTGTACAAGCAACTATCTGGTACATCGATAGTGGATGCTTAAGGCACATGACTGGAAACAAACATCTCCCAGTTCATACACAGAACAAGAAGGCCCACGTGTACTCTTTGGTGATGATAACTTTGGTTTTACCAGAGGATTCAGAACTTTAGAGAATGATGATGTACAGGTTACTGGAGTCTCGTATGTCGATGGTTTGAAGCACAACCTATTATCGGTTTCACAATTCTGCGACAATGAATTCAGTGTTGAGTTCTCGACTGATCAATGCACTATCAAGAATCGAGCTACTCAACAGGTTTTGCTAACTGGTTCAAGGAAAGGAACGATCTACACTGCAGAGTGGAACAACTGTCCAAGAAATGCATGCCTGATTGTTAAGAGTTCCAAAAGCAGCAGTTGGCTCTGGCACAAGAGAATGAGCCATCTGAACTTTAAGACTCTTAACAAGATAGTAAGGATGTCCCTGGTTGAGGGTCTCCCGAATGAGGTATTCTCTAAGGATCAGACATGTGTCGCATGTCAAAAGGGAAAACAGGTTAAATCCTCATTCAAAGGGATCCCAGGACCAGGATCCAGCAGAGTACTGCAGCTGCTCCATATGGATTTGTTTGGATCAGTTACACCACCAAGTCTCAGCGGACACAAATACACTCAGGTAATCGTGGATGATTATTCCAAGTTTACCTGGGTTGTATTCTTGTATAAGAAGAATGAGACTACGACAAAGATACCTGAGCTGCTCAAGAGATTGCAAAATGAGAAGGGTGTCAGTATTGTAAAAATCAGATCAGATAAAGGTATAGAATTTCTGAACTCTTTTATTACTGATTTTTGCACTAAGTTTGGTATACAACATGAAACATCAGCCGCCAGAACACCACAACAGAATGGCGTAGCAGAACGGAGAAACAGAACACTCAAAGAAGCTGCTCGCACAATGTTGGCTGAACATGCAACTCCAAACCATTTCTGGGTAGAAGCTATCAACACATCATGTCACACTCAGAACATATGTTCTCTGACTAAGATTCACTTCAAAACACCTTATGAACTGTGGAAGGGCAGAAAACCTCGTGTTTCCTACTTCCATGTTTTTGGGTGCAAGTGTTTAATACACAATAATGGGAAGAGTCAGTTGAAAACCTTTGAAGCCAAGTCAGATGAGGGTATATTCTTAGGATATTCCTCAACCAGCAAAGCTTTCAGGGTGTTCAACAGGCGAACCCTAGTTGTAGAGGAGACACCCCATGTGGTCTTTGATGAGACATCTTTTGAACAAGAGAAATCTGCCTCAGAACAAGCAGTACCAGATCAACCGGTACCTGATGCTCAGAAAATGGATTAGTTAAGTATCAAAGAAAAAGGATCAGATCACGTAACAGTGTATGTTCCAAAAGTCGATCTTAATGATTCACCAGGTCAATCAGACCCAAAGGTACGTACAACTGTCAATGAAAAAGCTGGTACAGCTGAGACAGTAACAACTGAACCATCTGGTTCAGGGGGAACACCTGATGTTCTAGCGGACAAACATCAGCATATGATGATTACAACATCAGTTGAGACTTGTCCATGCCAAGTGGATCCTATTACTGCACCACTCCCAACCACTAGTGACTTAATATCAGAAGAGGGTGACAATATCCAAACTGATATACATCAGAAAAGAAGGACTTGGTTGAATGACCATCCTACTGATCAGATAATCGGCAATCCTAATGCCCGAGTCCAAACTAGACATCAGGTTGGTGAAAGTGCCATGTATTGTTGCTATCTGTCTTTGAAGGAACCAACTACAATAGAAGAAGCTCTACAAGATGCCAGCTGAATTTTAGCCATGCAAGAAGAATTAGAGCAGTTTGAGAGAAATCAGGTTTGGAAACTGGTAGATAGACCAACTCATCAAGATGTGATAGGCACAAAGTGGGTATTCAAGAACAAGAGGGATGAGAATAATGTCATCACCAGAAATAAGGCAAGACTTGTTGCTAAGGGATACTCACAATCAGAAAGGATTGATTATGATGAAACATTTGCACCAGTCGCTCGCCTGGAAACCATTCGGCTTTTTCTAGCATATGCTGCCCACCAAGGATTTATCGTGTATCAGATTGATGTAAAGAGTGGATTCTTAAATGGGGTACTAGCTGAGGAAGTTTATGTTGAACAACCTACTAGCTTTGAAAAAGGCAACCAGGTGTACCGTTTAAGAAAATCTCTTTATGGCCTGAAACAAGCTCCTCGAGCTTGGTATGATACACTATCTCAGTTCTTGATAGACAGATGATTCACTAAAGGAGTCATAGACAGAACCTTATTCATAATAGAAGATGGTGAAGATATTCTGATGGTTTAGATCTATGTGGACGATATTATCTTCGGATCTCCCAACAAAAGCTTATGTGACAGATTCAGCAAACATTAGCAAGGGAAGTTCGAGATGTCCATGATGGGTCAGATGAATTACTTTCTAGGTCTTCAAGTTAAACAAAGTACAGAAGGGATATTCATCTGTCAGGTAAAGTATACTAGGAATTTGTTGGCTAAGTTTGGAATTCAGAACAATAAGGAAGCCAAATTCCTATGAATACTGGATTCAAGATGGATCCAGATGAGAACGGTCAGAAAACTAATCAGAAAGAATGTAGGGCTCTCATTGGATCTTTACTATACCGATCGCTAGCGGACGGATATAACTTTTGCAAGAGGGTGTATGTGCCAAATTTGGGCAAATCAATGCAAAGCCACCTAGAAGCAGCTAAGCAGATTCTTAAGTATCTGAAGGGGACAGTAAACCTTGGTTTATTCTACCCATCAGATGATAATCTAGATCTTAGTGGGTATTCTGATTCTGATTATGGAGGTTGCAGAATAGACAGAAAGTCAACCTCTGATACATGTCAGTTCTTAGGAAGTAAACTGATCTCTTGGTTCTCAAAGAAGTAAAACATCTCATTTGCCACATCTACTCT